>JAQFZW010003631.1:0-12396 GCA_034687055.1 Heteromurus nitidus | reverse complement strand
GTACTGTAATCTATTTTATTTTACGTAATGAATTTATATTTAAACACAAAATATATTTTCCTAAACGAGGAAAATGGCATGTCACATTTATATTTGCATCACAAAAATGTATTATCCTTATAATCACTGAAAAGCCAAAAATTTTGCCTTTCGCTTTCGCTACACATATCTAAAGCTTACTTTATATATACATATTTCTTGCATGCGTTTGGAACAAAAAATGTGATATTGTCACGCTGTAAAATATTGCGTGTTTTACTCGCAGGAATGTACTATTTTACACACAAAATTTCGTTACTTCATGCATTACAATCAGAGTCAAGGTGCCTTCCTCTGTTCACCAGTTCGTATCGACCAATCACATTCTTCAACACGAAAAGGAACTAGATTATTTAAGATTTGTTGGGCACGATACATGACACTCGCACTCCATCAGCCATATATACGACTTTTGCTCATGTTTATCATAACCAATCATTATATTTGACTCCATCTTTTTCCTCGTGTGCTGGAAATTGCAAGATGTTTAGTGAGGTATTCACTTTCTCCTTAAACCCAATATAACACAAGCATTGGCCAACCACCCTTTCCAAAGTTGCGGTTTGTTCTGTATTTTAATGCCTTAAACTTCAATTTAATTCAAAATAAAATGTCAAGACAGAATATGCCGACAGAATTTGGAGTCCCTATTACATCGCATAATCTTGTGTCGTCGACTAGGGCATTCCCTGTGAAATTAATTTTTACGATTAGTCATGGGAATGGGAGCACCGCCGCGCATTTATAAGAAGTCAAAAGATTGTTGAGGGCATTACATTGTGTACATGATGTTTTTTGCGACATTTTTTATTCCTCCTTTAGAACAAAGCGTCGACTTAAACCATATCTCCACTCCACCGTTCCTACTTTCCGCTCCTTTCCACATAAATATATTACCCAAACCCAAAGGCTTATTATAAATTTATAATAGGAGCGAAAAATACGATACAATTATGGAAGCTGTTACACATACAATTTTTCTCCTCATTATCTGTATTTTTTTCAGATGTACTGTGTGAACTGAGCTGATAAAAATAAGTTTTGAGCTTGAAGTATGTTTTTGTATTTTCCATTTTGCTATTGCAAACTGTTTTGGAAGGATAAAGGAAAATTGCATCCCACACGTCCAATCCATTCATTACTTTTACTTTTTCCTTCATTATGAATGAATGAGTCGATTTTTACCTTGCTTTTTTACTTCGGCTGAGTGAACTAGTTTGTCGCAGTACATTACACAGTTTTTTTTTGTATTCTGCACGCTTGCAATATGCAATTTCGTGCAAATGCATTTGCACGAGCATACCACCTTCATGTATTGCCTCTTGAGGTATAACACTTACTTTTACTAATAACATGTTTACCTCAACGTAAGAAACTGAAATGCACAAAAATATACGTGCGTATGATTTAATGAGTCAGGAAATGCACCACAGAGCAAAACAAAGGAGCACCGGCGCGGTGTCGCTATGCCTTGTTCCACGGTATCTCCTTCACAGCTGAATGTAATGTGAGCCGTTTGACGTAATCGTATTTGTAACGGTCCATTAGTAATGCTTGAAAAATTAAACATATCTTTGGGGTTTCTCCGTATTCTGCAGTCGATACATTATATAATTTTCCCAACTATAATTTCATACTTTCAACCTATAACACAATGTTGAAGGAGTACATATTCTAAACTCAGCAAAAATCAATTAATGCCGACACGAAGTTATGAAATTATTTATATGTATAATCACACGCCTAGCGGAACTGTTTAGCTTGAAGTGAACTCAAATGGGAATGGGAGTGATAATTATAGCCAGAGCACCTCGATATGAATTCAATAACTGTTGAATATGGGGCTACACACACTATGAATGATTATCATGTTTAAGAATTTTTATTGGCTTCATTATACTTTATATGTTTTTTGTCTTGTACGTTATAATAATTTTATACTTTGAGATGAAACAGTCAACAAATAATTATATATATATGGGCATTATTGGGTTCACATTAATATCATTGTAATGTAATACTAATGTCTGCGAACGTGCGCTATTTCCTCTCCTTCCTCAAAAGCTTTTGTTTCTTTTTCATAATCTTCGAGGAGTACAGTTTTTTTCATATAGGCAGACTTCATACAAAAAATACAAATTTTCGTTGGATATTTATGGTATTGGAAACACTTAGAACTGATAATAAGAAACATATATGCTATATCCTCATTCTCACGCTCAAAAAAATCAGTCATCCATTTCTGGTTGATATTTAGGTAGTTTCAACTTACTAACTTACGTTATTGCGGTGGAAGTATAAAAAAGGGAGGCGATGAAGAAAAAATGCAATGTAGCTGTTACAAAATTGACTTTTTTCGTATGAGAGCGATGACAAGTCATCGTCACCACACCACACACACGTGTGCAATTTTATAGGGGATTGACTGTGAATGCGGTATGGCAGACGATGACTTATCAGTTATGTAACAACCTCAATTTTTCTTGTTCGTGTGGCAGATGATGATGAGTATTTTGATGTTGCCTAATAGCGTCCTTGAGAACCATGTCCACCAGAACCTGCCCCTTGACCGTGGGAAGTTGAAGAGTAATCTCCTCCTGAGCCGGGATTGTACTCTTGGCCAACACCTGGAGTGAAGTTGATTGCAAAGTGTCCTCCATTTCCGAGGTCAAATCCTGCATTGACTGGCCCGGTGGAGTGGGGCTGGTATGGGTTGTTAGCGGTGAACATGGGTCCACTGTAGGTAGATCCAAGACTGCCAATATCTGGGAAGCTAGCGCCTCCGTGGCCGGATGAGCCAAGGCCATGCAGAGATGCAAAACTTGAGGAGCCACCTGGGTGTCCGCTTACATGTCCACCACCTCCATGGTGTCCGGATGAGGCAGCAGCACCAGAATAGCGACCAGCACCAGCTAAATCGAAGAATTGAATTATGAAGAATTTTTTGTAGCGAGAATAGAAGATGTGGTGAACAAGAACTATAGACGAGGGCCTTTTCTTATGTATAGAGGTGGTTAAGTAAATGTATTTTTACCTCCATGTCCACCACGGTGGCCAGAGTGTCCACCATGACCAGACGAGCCAAACTGACTAGAGAAATCTGGGAAGTTGGCCAAAGCTCCTTGGCCAATTCCTCCAACACCCCCGGAGCTGTGACTGTAATGACCTGCCCCAGAACTATGACTTGGTCTGTAAGCTCCGGAATGACCACCACCGCCTATTGGCGATGCAGAGTAGTGTCCAGAAGATCCACCGCCGTAGTGACCACCACCATGGGACTGATGGGAACCTTGTTTGGGAGAATAAATATCACTGTCTTGTTTGGCATTGTATGGGGCACTTTGCGGCTGAGTTGGCAAATGATCGCCTTCGGCAACAAAGCCGTTTTTCCCAGCAGAGTATTTTACAGTAATCAGCTTTCCATCGGCTCCCGGGTAGGAGTAGAAACCTCGTCGGGTTCCGTCACTATCAACCGTTTCCCCTTGATGGAGGCCATTATCAGCTTGATAGTTGAAGTTGATGGTTCCATCGGAGTTCAGGGTTCGGGTATCGGACAGAAGGAGAGGATAGTTTTGCTTGGAAGCACCCTTACCTATTCCGGAGCTATAACTTGGGGAATGGTGGGAACCACCATAACTGCCACCATGATGGGATTGGGGAGCTGCTGCTTGATAAGCTTGAGAGGAACCTCCGATATCTCCGCCATGAATACCAGAACCAGGGGAGCTGGCAATGTAAGCGGGCTTATGTTTCGCCTTCAGAGGCTTCTGCGCTGCTGCAACTGCAGCGAAGGCAAGAATCTAGCAAGAAATTTGGAAAAATATTCAATCAATCTTCTGAATTTACCAAATCACACACTTCAAAATCACTTCATATTCACCACCGTACACACTTTTATATTTCCACCCACAAAAAACGTTCACAAAATTACTCAAAACTTCTGCATGCAGACACAGTTCTCAACAATTCATATTTTTTTACAAAAAGTAATCACAATTTTCTTACCAAAGCTAAAGTTTTCATAATTCCTTTGTTGCCTCTTGTTTGTTTCAACCTTTCCCTTTGACCGTTCACTTAAATCTGAGTTGGGACAAAGGTCTCAGTCCTCATTTTATAAACAAGTGTGGGGGAGAGGAAACTGCATGCGCATGGCATTCCTACATTGTAACTTTTCCTTTCAAATCATATCAAAACCAGTATTATGAACTTCTGAGTCGCAAGCATGCATCATTCAAGATACAAAGACATGAGAGTTAGTTGTACTAAATAAAAAAAGTATATCAGGAGGGGTACTTGCAGGAATCTGAGCAAAATTTTTTGTTAAACAAGACTAGACATTGTTATGTAGTGCATAGATATTATGTTTTATTGGATTTACTACAGGTTTGCCAATATTATTAAAAAATTCTGATAATCAATGACCGTCCAAGTGAGTACTTATATTCAGAAGGGTGCACAGCGCATAGATATAACGTATATATATGTATATTAAGGTCCACTTTGTGGAGCGCTCTGTGACCACAACGGTTTGCCGTTACGAATAATATCATAAAAATGTGCTGCGAACAGTGTTAGCGTGGCATTGCATTGCATATTGCATTTAAGTAAGTACCTTGCACTTACAATAAATGCGATGTGATAATCTCACACACTCACAATATATCCCCTTTATCAGAGGAGTAAATCGAGGATCGAGTTTTTCCTCTCAGAATATAGAAATATATCCCTTTTTACATTAATAACGCGTACAAAAAACTAGATTGTGTGCACTACTGAACATTTACCACCAGAGATTTGTGAGTATAGGGCACACTATGCACACAGGTAGACAAAGTACTCGTTCTGATTGTCTTTCATAGTTTTTAGTCAAGAACGATTAGCGGAAACAGGGGCTGGTGCTTTTGCACTCAGCACATTGGCTACTTCAAAAGGTGGAACAAAGGACTCTCTATATTCACTTTATAGTACTTTGTTTGCTCAGTTTTTTTGCAAACATTTTAATACCTATAAAATCTGGGCCGATACTAGATGCAACTTAAAACATTGGGTTTTTTCTAGATGTAGTTTATTCTTCTACCTATGTTCATAGTTCATATATACTTAACATGCTTGGTTGTCAGTAGGGGGATATTATTACACAATAATATCCGGTATCGTCGATCTAATTTAGTGTTCGATACGTTGTAACTCATAAATAACTTGTTAGTAATGAATGATGCAACTCTGCAAGAATGTTTAGAGGTAGGTTAGAACTCATTCAGACAAAAAAAAATTGAGAAAAATTTCGTGTATGCGCATTTACTTGTATAAAGTTCATGGTTTGTGCTCCTTCATATTTTTACATGATACGGACAAGTGGTATGGCATGTGGGGCTGGTCTTCTATAACATGACTATATGGCATACCATAAAAATGTTCTAAAAATTAAGCAGCCAGAAATTAGCAAAAAAGAATTCAATTTCTACCATGCCTATTTGTTCTAGGAGATCAAATATGCTCAATTCAATCCATCCTGATACTGATTAATATTTTTATTGCATGTTTGAATGTAGCATCGAAATCCAAGCCGAATGAATGAAAATGCATTTTTTCGCGAGCAATTGTACATTTTTCTGTTTAGCGATTTAAAATCATTCTACTCGTGATTTTTGATAAATGGTGCATTTTGTACTAAAGTTGTTCTGAGATTAGATTATCGTATTTTTGTAAGTAAACACGTTTAAAACATACAAGTTCGAATTTTTGATGCATGCTTGGATTAGATTGATCATAATAACATGTGTTAAGCTTGCATTTTTATAGATGATTGCACATAATGATTTTATGTGCACTTTTGTGTATTTTTTCATATCACGTTTCAAATATAAAACATGAATTAAGGAAGGTGCTTATTGCATAGAGTGTAACTGATTTGAAAACACTGATAAAAGAGAGATAACTGATGGGAACGTTTGGCGAGATCGTTTAGAGGCACCCACAGCATGTGGTAATTGGTAATTAAGCTATTATAGTTATTTTAAGGTTGTCTGCTTTTTAAACGGTCAAAACTTCAAAAGTTAAACTTGTTTCAGGTGAAAGACACAATGCTATCATCATGAATCGTAGTTGTTGTTTGTATTTCCATTAAATTTAAGTTTCGAGTTGAAAGGTTCTTAAGGTCTTTGGCTTATCAGTCGATGATAACGAATTGTAAGCATACGGAGACAACGATCAGTGTGCACGAAGCCCAAATATGTATGGCAGGCCAAAAATATGACGCATTAAAAAAGTCTGTGGTTATTCATCAGAGTGCAAAGGTAAATATTTATATGATACCCAGGAAGTCGTCACACCTTTGGTCTTGGTCATACCCTTCGACAGAGCAATTTTATGTTCACTTTGCCATTGGACATGGATAGTTAATTTTTATTTTTTGTCATTTGTAAAAAAATTAGGAATCGAATAAACCTGGATTGTTGGAGAGCCAGAAAATTCCTCAAAAATACATCACAGACGATTATCTGAAAGATGAGAGTGCATGTGTGGGGACGCCACATGTTTGCATCCAAGTCTGCTTTTGCATGGATCCGATTTGTCATATTGATCCACATAGCTGTGTGCTATGAATTAAGGAAATTCTAAGTACAACTGTCATTAGCAAAGCAAGACAATCCAATTGCAAAATTTTCATAATTATAAATTTCACGCTATAGGTATATGTTTGCAGGATATATTTTCTCTTGTCTGTAGAAGAAATTAAATTA
This sequence comes from Heteromurus nitidus, assembly GCA_034687055.1. Lineage (NCBI taxonomy): Eukaryota > Metazoa > Arthropoda > Collembola > Entomobryomorpha > Entomobryidae > Heteromurus > Heteromurus nitidus. The sequence continues at coordinate 5,614 of JAQFZW010003631.1, read as the reverse complement.
ATAATTGAAGTAAGGTGATATGTATATAGAGAACTGAAATTGATTTTTTTCGCATAAAATATTATGTATTCATTAGAATCAGCACAAATACTTTAATAGATATAATAGAGAGGAATTTTATATGTTAGTACCTTATTCTTTGGAGCGATTTAAAAAATACGTAAATGCCTTCGTTGTAGGGTAGAGTACCTTACAATTCAGAAAATTAGATGTTGTGACGAAGAGATTGTCGCCAAATGATGAGCAGATTGTCATCATAAATTAAGTGATCACTCATCAGTCACCCATATTTATCTGGTTCTCCGTTCCATTAGTAAAACATAATACTAGCCGTGTCAATCAGAAATCACACAAGGCTTATAATATCGCATGGACGCTTATACCATCCTTTTTGCTGCTGATATTTAATTATTTGTTAGAACTTTTTAAATTCTCATATTATGCTTAAATGCTTAATATACTTACTCATTCATACACGCTCGCTAATGCTGTTCTAAGAGTGTAAATCAAAATGTTCCTATTCTTGTGATAAAAAGATGAAATGAGTATAGAAACATCATAGACTTCATTACGTACGATTAGTGGAATATAGAAAGCATACATCGACTTATTCGCAATCAGTATTGAAATATTTCACACACTATGAGAAACAAAGGGAAACATTTAAAAAGGAAGAATATGTCCATATTTTTCTTGACTTAATAATCAAAATGATTTTTTGCCATTTTTTAAAAACATTTACTTCATAACAGCTACTTTCATTCAGCCATATTACATTACATAAGCCATATAGTAGAGTAAACAGCAAATAGAGAAACAAAATCTGCGCTCTTGATTAGCTTGAAATGAAATATTGTTTAACACGATATGCAATATTATGTGTTTATGAGAATGAGAATGTGATAAATGCATTTTTCTACCTTTTTATTCCTAAAAGATCTAAGAAAGTAGTGGTATATCCACATCCATTCGCTATATACTCATGCCCATAATTCATTAGTTTTTGTTTGCTTCACATATTAAAGGCGATGCACTCAGAAATTCATTCACATACCGTCCGACTACACAAGTCTTAATGTTATGATTACGTGCTAATGTGCAAATATTAAAATTATTAAATGATCAAAAGGGAAAGTTCTCATAAGAAAAATACGATCATTACGCTCTAATCCAAATCCAACCATTTACTGATGACGACCAACCATCCCATATGCCACCTAATAGTACTTCCATCAGCCTCAATACTCATATAGCTCAGTCATATTGAATTATGCAGTTTGTTACTGCCAAAAAAACTTTGTTGTTGGAATCAATAGATCAAGGAAACAAAATTATTGAACATATTTATCATGCACTATTAATAATATATTTATTCACGTTTTTAACGTATGTATGCACATTATGAAACTTGAGATTAAGATGCATCCTGCCTTGTACGCTTTTGAATGCTAATGAAACCTCAGTTCAAATAGATCCCAGGGATTTTGAACAAAACGCAGATGTACTTATCAGGGCCCTTAAAGGATAACGGAAACGCATTATGTAAGAGATCGAGTTTGCAAAAAGGACGTTACAATTGCATGCCAAATCCTTACAATTATACATCCTACAATGTCGAGGTATTTAAGTGCATTATTGCATTTTCCATTAGAAATGTCCGGCGAACAAAATTCTCCTATCTTGATTAATGAATTACAGCTCAACTCTCATTTTAAATTTTTTGCAAATATATATATTTTTTGTCCATTTACTTTTCTTTCCTTCGAAGATAAATTGGACATCCTCTGGGAGAAATGTACCTTAATTCCGGCAATTTGCGGATGTGATGTCCCAACAATTATGTGCAGCCGTTGCACAAAAATGTGCAGTTGCACTTATATAATTACGCGTCATCATACGCGTCCATCATGCTCCTATCTTTTTTGTTGTATGTACCTTTACATTGTTTCTAATGTGCAGCAATGTGCAGTTCGCAATACTTTTTAAATACTTAATTTCTAATTTGTTTTAAAAAACGTGTTTTTAAGTATTTCAAATTTTCACAGTATATATTATTCAATTTTTTGCAGAGAAATGAACAAACTCAAAGTGAAGTGACTTGAATAAAAATGCGAATTTAATGAAATAATGATCCCTCCCATTAGCTGTTTTTTTCTTTACTTTCGTTTTTCAAACGCAGTTTTTTCAGACAGTCCAAAGCTGACAATTAATTTGAAGAAAAAAATGACTGCCAGGTGCATGGCGTGAAGTGCATATTACAACTGTGTACTTTTTTATGTGATTTTATTTCCTGCTTTTGTCGCTCATTCACACGTCTAGATCATATCTTTAATTGTTAGCTCAGTTAGTTCGAACGACTGTGTTCATATGTCGACGTCTACGCAGACATCTCGACTTTCATACATTCACATTATGCAATAATTTTACTCATTTCATACTCATAATTTTCATACTTTTGCATATGATATTGTATAAAATTGTACTTTGCATACTCACGAGACTAATCTTCGTCATAAGTTTACGAATTTGAGCTTGGGTACTAGAGAATGGCTTTTAATTTACAAAACTAACAAAACAAATATTTTCCTTTACTTCACTCAAGGTTACAAAGTCCATTTTGTAGATGGGAAGGTGATGATGATGCTTCAGGTAATTGATTAAACTCAACAGGCATACATACGCAACTTGATTTACAATCACAAGACGCGTCTTCCGTCATCTAAAACAAAAGTCCATGGTCCATTTCGCAAAAATATATCCAGAAATAGAATAGCGTGCTCACCTGCCACCCTAAAGCTAAAACGGGTGAAAGATTGATGCACGAGGTGAGCATACATCAAGTTTACCAATGTGCAAGTTTGATTGCTGTCATACTGGTACTCATTAATGACAAGATCCAATGGCTAACGACGCGTCTGTCTGATACACCTTCAAAATAATCTTTCTGTGTCAATCAATACAAATGGGTTCGGGGAGTCGGGCGTTTGAAATGTGGATATGCTATCAGCAATTCAACGTAACCCGAACAATTAGTACAATGTTCCGATTACTCTTTTGAGTTGATAAATATGTAATGATATGGAATGATGCAATAAACGAGCCTTCCCTCCCATTGCGCATCCTTTTCATGTTATTGACAACGCCAATCCATAATCCGTAATGCATGATAAGGCAGATTTACAAGTGCCAATGTGCCATTCATGTATGTCATAATATATCTAACCTATCAACCCGAAACGATATAAAAAGTAACTGCGAACTCCAGTTTTTGACAGTTATCGCTGAATAACAACGCGTGAAGGATTTAATTTTGTGCCCGAACTCGGAACGTTGAATCAAAATGCAGAAGCAAACTTTGCTATCTTTGGTGTTGTTGCTGGTCGTAAATTTTCATGGTGAGTAGAGCTCCAAGTATTGTGTTGCTGTTATACATTTAAAATATAACATTGTATCCATTAAATGAACACATTTATGGTCCTAAACAGCGAGCTTTTCGCAGGAACTCATCTGGGACGACCTTAGGCGTAAGTAGTATTGAATCAATGCATAACGCATCTTACTACAACATAACACCACAAATTTCCTTGTTCGCCTTAGTTTGCATGTAAATTTGATGCAACGTTTGTGTGTGATATAGTTACATACAATGTTAATCCATTCGGACACTTTAACCGAGTTCCACGGACAATTCGTGATCCCAATTTTGAAGAACAAGGATGGGTATCCATCAGTCCCGACTGTACCAACAATGGAGCCTTCAATGGAAATCAGTACATGGTTCCTGGAGATTACAGCGCTGTGCTCCTCTTCGATGTGAATGGAGTGATTGCCGGAATCCAGCAATTGGTACATCAGCAATATTCAATAAATATTTGGTTAGTCTAAGTAAATCTAAAAAGGCATCCTGTTTTATTTCCTCCAGCTTAACAAAACCGCCATCCTTGGCCCGGATAACAACGTAAATTATCCAGCTCTGCCAGTCTACCAATCGATTTCCTATGAGGATCAAGAATACTTCGTCTTGACTAGTTACTTCGTTGACCCAGGTATGCATTTTAATTTTAGGAACAAGATGAAGTTATAGGTAGGTAAAATTGGAGCAAATTTGTGCAATCAGCTTTAAATTATCAATGATTTTTCTAGAAATAATATGCACAACTGGAAGAAACGATTCGTCTCTGGAGACAGAAGGCACCGGAACAGGACTCTGGGTACAAAATGGAACAAATCCTCTAAGCTTTGTATATGTTCCGAGAAATCGCTCTGAGGGATATGATCAAGGATGGACAAGAAATCAGTGCTTTCCAGGAATGGGGTCCCACAACTTCAATCGCGTTGAGGAATACACTAGCCACAACTGTACTGAAATGTTTCCAGTTTTTGGTTTATACAATAGAGCAGATCAGTTGCAGGGATTCGGGTTTATTTCTCCTGGAGCTATTATAAACAATAGGTTCGAGGTAGGTCAATCAGTGAATTATGTATAATTTTAATTAGAGGTTGAATTTTCCGTGTGTTTATCATTACTTAAACATTAAATTTAATATTCCGTACTTTTCCGAATAGAATCCGCCTAATGCCGCTATACAGGTAGGTGTACAAATCGAAACTTTTGCTTAGGCTAACACAATGTATAAAAGAAAGGACATGTATTTATTCAAGCATCTTTCTTTGACAGCTTATTCTAGGTGAAACCCCACAGTGTGTACTGGATACAAACGATAGAAGTAAGACAAACTCAAACTGTATTTTATAAGAACAAGAAAATGCTTTGTAAGGATCTTATAATTAATTACCTGCAATATGATTTCCAGTTGGTCTCACGTCGATGCATGTTTACTTTATGGATTCACCCTGGCTCATTATCTGCTAGATATCCCTTTTCTTCAATACATTACCTCTTCCAGAAACTTAAATAAAACTTTCTCTACTTTCAAATTGGAACTTCAAGCCTGCCATTGTCAATAATAAATTTTACGCGATTTTAAAACCTCCAAGACTTGCACTGTCATGCCTAAAATTGTACCTTCAACGACTTACCATGTTATCAGAAGACCACGCCACTCCAATTTCTTTGATTTGTTGATATACGCATGCAAATTCTTAAAATTCTCATTGACCACTAATCTAAACCACTAGCCATATGCCATAATTTCTACTCCATTTCAAATTCCACTGTGGAATTTCCATTTCCATTTCCATGTACTACTCATCTATAGTAAAATCATATGAATAATTTGGAATCACTTAATTGGATCTGTAAGTACCAAAGATTATATTAAGTCACACCCTGTATCTATAAATGTACACAGAACAATTCACACCCATTCATATCGCCTCCTCCTAAATATAATATGAAAACAAGAAAAGACATCAAACCGAATAGAGTGAAAGAAAACTTATTCATCCCAATAATCCCTGATAAAACGATAGTATGAAAAGTAACTGCAGCATACATACACTATATATTAATATGCCATATTTGTTTATGATTGGCAATCCTTTCACCTCGCATACTTTCTCTTTGCATGCAATGAAATCTATTTGTTTTGATGAAATTCTGCGATGCAAAGAGTACAACTCCAGGAACCTTCCGGAGGAGCATCGAGTGGTG
>JAQFZW010003630.1:0-12399 GCA_034687055.1 Heteromurus nitidus | reverse complement strand
CATTTTTTTACGATAATATTACTTAATATTATTATTCATATGTTCGATGTTCGACCGCGGATAATTTTTATGTAGTTATTTTCGCTTACCAATTTAGCAGCCTCAATGTAAGCCGTCATGTACTCGTACGCTTGAGCTTGTGCATTCACTCGCGTCTCCGTTCCTTCCACCGGAAGTGCAAAAGAATCCATTACTATCATCGTGTTTCCATCGACCTGAGAACAAGACATGGAACAAGAGACGGCGTGTTACATTAAAAGGCTTTATAAGACTCATCAAAAAAGAATTAAATTTAGTACATCCGCAATTATAATTATAACTTGGTTTTACCTTTCCAAGAAGCAACCCCATTACTTCCAGCGTACCACCAGATCTGGCATGCATCACCATTTTCAAGAGAGCCAGTGCTGATATTTTAATGTCCTTAAAGAAGTGAGGACTGCAAAACAAAATATTTAACATGAACAATTTAAGGCTTCGCTTTATGTTCGGGAGCTACACCATTAAAATAATGGCAATTAATTAGTAACTTTTACAAACTAATATGCTTACTCTCTTTCCCAAGGCTTTGTAGTCAAGATATCCTGCTGCTGTTTCCGATCATATTTATAAATTTCATCAACAGTGGAAATGCTCTCCATATTATTCGAAAGTTCCCAAGTTTTCTGAGCAATAGTCGATTGGGAGTCACCTCCCGAAGGACCGGCACCGTTCCCACTTGTACTTGCCATTATTTTTTCAGGAAAATTTTCAGTCTTCAACTTCAACTACTTGACCTGGTCACTGACAGACCGATTAAATAAATAAAAATTAACTGCTGACTGACTGTCACTGTTGACTGTCTGTCGTGTTTAAATACAAAATAATGCGTCTTTCGGAAATTGGAAAGGGACAGATTTCTTCACGATACACAACACCTACCTACAACTAATTTGTGGTCACTGTGTTGACGTTAAAGAACAATAATAATTAAAATCCTTAATGATTGTGAGATTCTTTTGGCTCTGAAACAAAAAGAGAATCCGAACTTCTTCAACTCATTCTCATTTCTGTCAACACAAACAAATCCCATAGATCGGCTCGTTTCGTATTTCGCGGGCTGTGTTATTCAATGCCCCGTTTTCAATGGCTCCATGTTCATATCCTGCCTACATGACTAACGTTTCGCTTGACTTTGTTGGACAACAAAGACGTAGCATCATGTCTCATCCAAGAGCCAAACATGGACGCGTGTCAAAGCTAAAAACGTTTTTGGGGCTTCGTGATTCATGCCTAAAATCGTTTTATGGGAACAGGCGAGTCATCCATTACGCCATCAATTAAATTGTCGATTTATATAGCATCCATTTTATTTTATCCCTTAAGCTGCATCATAGTAAACAAATTTCGGGTAGCTCCGAAATTGTCGTTTGTCATCCTCGGAAAAATATAATTCGTGTCCACATTTCTAAAAATTCGCACATAAAACGGAGGAGGGGTCCCTTCCAAGTCCATAATTGATGATGACAGGTCCTTAAGTTTTGTGTGATAAGATGTTTCCGAAATATTAATTATGATTACGATTATTGTTTTATGAAGGACTGATGATAACTTTTTTCGTTAAATCTTAATCCAGTGTTTAACGCGTTTCTATAAATCCCGCAACAAATACTCGTCGAGTAAGAAGTTCCTCTTCACACAAATCGTAATATTCATTTTAAGAGAATTCATTTTATTTAATAAATAGTGTAACATCGATGAACACTATATTATTACAAAATTCGATCGGGTCGCCGCAAAAAAATACATAAACTAAAGCTAAATAATTCGATAATTATTTTAAGGGTAAATCTCTTGAGAAAAAACGAGAATTAATTATTTCAAACACTAAACACTTGTACCATGTAGGTAACATATTAGTCAATTTTGCATGTATTTTTGGTATTCCTTCGTTGGGCTAGAAGTCACCAATTAATTTTGCCGTAATTCATCCGGAGGAAACCTTTGAAGATCATCATTTTTAATTTTGGAATTATAAACCTAAAAATACTCAACACTGAAAAAATTCATCCTTTCGCCACTTGAACAAAAACACGATTTGACAAGAGTTTGCAGTTGTAAACAACAGTTTTAAATAATGGAAATGATGGAAAAGTGTCACTCCTCAGCATCCTTCACATTGTTCCTGTCCTCTTCTGACACTTGCTGAGGAGGTTGCGCTTGAAAATTGAATATTGGAATGGAGACTCGTGGAGCTCTCATGTTCGTTGGTCCAATGAATGTAATTAACCACTGGAATCTTGTCATGATTTCGCCCCTCCACCTTGGGTTCGAAACAACAGCGTCCAAATAAGCTGGAACTATCCTCCGCAAGCTACTACAAACTGGGCAATCCCCTTGAGTGCAAGTTTTCCAGTGACTTAGAATTTGTCTGGAGGAGAGACAATGAGGATGAGTACAGTTTGTTCGAGCTTCACAGGTTCGTAAATGGTTGAGAACGTTCTTCATCAGTCCACAGAAGGCGGTTGGGCACTAATCAGGAAGGAAAAAAATTAATAGAAACATTTTCCCACAATTTCCGGAGAAAAACAACATACCACCAAAAAGTACATGTTTTCTCACCTGTCTCGCCGTTTCTCCAGTGTTCCCTATCAACTCATCCCGAACTCGACAAAGCACTGCGTGAAGTAATACTGCCAACTGCTTCCGAATCAGTCTTCTCTTCTCCTGAAGATCCTCAGGGATGTCCCCTCCCGTCTGCGTACCTCTCGATACCATATTTGGGCGGCAGGCAAGTTGAGACCTTGAAATGGACTTGACCCCAGATGATGGTCCTCCTCCTGCTGCGACCCCTGACGTCGACGAGGATATCATTGGAATTGAGATCGGTTTTGCATCGACAAGTGCCACCTTCCCTGACGGTTTGCTTTTGTCCTTCATATTCGACTGAATATTAAAGTGTTCACCTGTTTCAGAGAAAAAAAAACCATACGCATACAATAAAATCATCTCTCTCTTTCTCATCAAAGTATTTTAATCATATGCATCGATTTGCTGTGAACTTCAGATAATGTTATGCAGTTAATTTCAAGAATACAGTTAATCCTAATATTTCATTGAATAATAGAAAAAAAGAAGGGGGGTGATGATATGGTGGGATATTGTGTATATAGCTAACAGCTATGCCATCACCTCTAGACACCATTTTCTTAAATAACGTTATCTCTGTTCTCTCTATATGGCAGATATGTAAGCACCTTTATACTTTAAAACTTCAAAGGAAATCAGGTTAAAATATATTATCCCTTCTTCATTTCAGGAGCGAGCAACATCATCTGCGGCCGTGTGTGGCTATGTGCTGTGATGATTATGATGATCATCATACGGTTATTTTTCACGATACGGTAAACCTCGAGTTTCTTTCACAAAATGTGCAACAATGCTCAAGTGAGTGGTGAAATGCACAAGCCTGTTACAATGTGCGGGTGCACATAACAGATAAATGATGCCTAGAGCGAGAAACACCGAAGAATAAGAAGACAAGAGAAGAGAGCTTGTTTTGTTGCTGCAATGAGCAAGGAGCAACGTGCAGTTTTATCTTGCAGGCACCGTTCTTTGGTCGGATTCCCTCCTTTCAGACAGACAATCATAATATACTTCTCTTCTCAAGTCCTCAATGAAAAAAAAAACACTGAAAAATTGTGTGCTTGAAAAAAGTAGGGTTTGCATTCTAAAGTTATATAGCGTGTGTTAATCGCAGGGATATATTTTTTACGCGTGCGGTGCATGCATGATGACGAGCGAAGCGTGGAAACAGAAACTACTGACACACTGACATTTTTGCATGAGAGAAGGAGGAGGAGGAGCGTTACGTAATATTATTGTTTTGCTAATCAGTTGCAATTCATCAGTGATTTGAAAAACTCCTTGAGTGAAAGACTGCCGCAATAATATGCAAGTTAGCTCCTTTAATGTAATTCTGCACTTATTTTGTTTATACTTCAAAATGACAACAGAGATTTTACAATACTTTGCACGCAAAAGATAACGAGTTTGCAATTTTGCAAAATCAATAATTCGTTGAGTGTCGGCAGTGAACTAAATAGTAAAGCGCTGCGCTTCCTGCTTCGTCTATGTTAAATATGTTGTCCTGAAGTGTATGATATTGGGGATTTGATTTGTTATGGAACCGGTGTACAATCTGACAAGTTTCGCTCCAGTTAGCAAGGTAAGCATGCTCACCTTTGCACCTTTCGCCGTAATTTTTTTATAAGAGCGTGGGAAATGTAAAGTATATGCGAATCATTGCAGCGAAACGAATTAATATGACTTTAAAGGAAAGCTGAGGAATACATTCATTGTCAGCGACAGAACTGGAAATTTATTCATTCAAACTATAAAATGCATTTTTTATTTAAAAATAAATAAAATCTCTTACCTTATAAACTTTAAATCTGCTGAGACTATATAGCAAGCTGATTGGTTATCCGCTGCTTTACTTGAATTCTCCACCAGTGAGTCCTCTCCGTAGAAAAATTTTCACCTTTGGCAGCTCCTTGCTTAATTCGTGGCTGTTTCTGGATACGATGATTTTTCAAGATATTACTTAAACACTTCGCCTTATTTCGCAAACAAAGCTTTTTCCCTTATATTTCCAAAAAATAAATCTACTGAGATCCCTCTACTCTCTCTACTTCGCTCAAGTTTATAAGCGAAAATGCTCCTTTTTCCGCAACTTCTTCACGAAGAACTACGAGCTACAGCGAGCACTCCAAACTTAACTAATTTCCGGAGAACGATTTCCATTTTGATTCCAGTCATTGCGTTGCTCATATTATTGTGGAAGTATGTAACATGTAAATATCTTACGTTACTAAAACCACATTACACTCTTATCTGATGACGACAACGAAGACGAAGTAACATGCGATGTGCACGTCCACAATTGATCCTGGCAAAAAAAAGTCTTATTTTCTTACAAATCTATTGAATACACTTTTATCACAAAGATTAGCGTTTTCTTTACTTGGAAATGCAAATTTTGAGACGTTTTCCCTGAGAATTCACGTCTATTAGATGCTGATGATATATGATTTTGCTACATGTATTTTCGCTTGCTCTTGGATGCTACTTCACTTTGTTCACTCCACTTCGCTCACAACACAATGTTTACAGAGCTCCAACAAATGTCTGATGAGACAAGCTCAACTCAATAAGCAAATCATTACTGAAACCAAGTGGCAAGCCAGTCACTTGTCTATATATAAAGAGCCAACTGTATCGTAGTGAGTACGAAGAATTAATACAGTTTACGATTCGATGCGAAAGGACGCGTGCAACAACGTATTCCTCGCGAGGCTCCACCGCGTTTGTAAAAGTCATGCTGAATAGGCGAAAACTGTGTAGGATGACTCTAACACAATCGTACTTTACATAAGCACATACAAGCATGTGATGTTGCACGTTGCACGAAACATACATACAACGTGTGATCTTGAATCTGTACACTTACGTTTATACGTCAAAGTATACGTATCAAAGTCCATACATATACTTACGAAGCAAATGCATCTCGTATTTACAGATTTGGCTCCGCATACACGAATGGACTATTTGTGTGTTGTGGCTGAGACTATGATGCTTTTTTATTCATCTGAATTTTGTACGAAAAAGGTAACGTATTCCGAAAGTGGCTTCTCCTGAGCTTACCTGTGAGCTTACTTACGTTTAGCTCGGTGCCACTCTTTTGCCGCAAACTATTCATGAAAACAGTTTGAACAGTCCACATTATTGGGGAGAAAGAACGGAGAGCAGCTTTTTGGTAACGTTTTGCTTTCCCGTTTTTATATGCATTTGATATGCATATAATATCTATCTAATATTATTAAAAGGCATCAGTTTACTTACAAATTGGGATGTGCCTTTTGCATCTCTGTCAAAATTATCGCAGATATCAGTCAAAATTGTACTAAAGATGCCGAGTCACAATCACAATACACCTTCATTTACATTAATACACCATGCACCTGTACCTATAGCGGTTAAAGCTTAGAATTTATACTTGTCTTCGGATTCTGATAAGTGCGATTGGGACAGGACTGAATGATGGCTTTCCCTAATTTGTCATGTTTTGCAATCCGAGGATATATACTTTTCCACTTTGCTACTTCATGCATGCTAGTCTACATGCATTCTATCATAGACTTGCTCCCGATAAAATACAAAATACACTACGAGAGCAACAAAACTCCTCAGTTCTTGCAAGTTCTCTCGATTTACGGTCATCTGCGCACAATCAAAGTCGAACGTACCGTTTGAAAGCCTACTTATTTTGCTCATACACACACAAGCTTTTACTCTGCAGTTGGAGTGCAAGTGTCGTTTTCAATTGGGAGTGTAGGAGTGGGGCAGACAAACATGAAAGACAAAAAGATTACTTTTCTACAATCGTAATTGAGATGACGCTTTTTCTGTCGTAAATATGTAGAGCGTCAAGTACAAAGTACATGTTTTGATCGTACTTTTACAAAACTTGTAAATACTTCCAAAAACAGACCATATATTTATCTTTCTTCCTCCTCAGATGCTAAGCGTTAAACTTGAGAGCACATAAATACTATATTTTCTTCTTAACGAGATGAAAATTCGTGTCATTTAATTTAATAAATTAAGTTTTACATTTATTTCGGTTTGCTCTCTGGCACATGGCACAGCTTCTTCCCTGGGCTACATCTACATAATAGATATTATTCATGAAAAGTATAGAAGCATATATAATTAACTGGTGCGGTAACAAGAGGCTTTATTAAATTTTGCAAAAACATTTGTGTCCTTCGGAGAAAATCAGAGAGAATCGAAAGAAGGACAAAGATATGGGAAAGAAGACGAATAGAGACATAAAATGTAGCGTTAGTTAAACTTATGACTGGGCAATGTAGAGGTGTGGGCGGTGTAGCGGCAAACTCTTGTTGTACTCTTTATGAACAGACATAGACACAATTTTTCTTTTGTATTTCTTCTATTCTTTTTTGTTCGTATGAAGAAAACGAGAGAAAAAATATTGTGCATGTGTTCTTGTATGAGAGAATGTGTGTAAAATAGTTGGGATTTCTAATGTGTACGTGAGAGGAAAAAAAGGAGAACGTGCTCGAGCTAGCGTATCCCCCATAATCCCAGCACATACACCTTTCTCAGGTTCACCATACTCGATCTAAACTCTAAACAGTAAAGGAGTTACGTTAGATGCGGTTGAGGCATGTGTATATGCATATGCATAGGGCATACAAGGTTTCTAAGGATGAATGAAGCAGACGGGCATTGGGTTCGTGGAAAAAGGTTTGAGGGTGTTGATGTCGATTCGACAGTTTTTTCATATGAGAATAGTTGTGGGTTTTCCAGAAGGATCAATGGTGATGGTAGTAAAAAGATGTTGGATCATCTTCCCAGATTGTTCTAGTTGAATGGGAGAAAAGGGTCCCTTGGATCGAGCCCTCACTCATTCCTATTTTTATTTCATAGATTTACCCGAACTCCATTCACAGTTACGTTTTTTCTCGCCAGTCCAAAGTCCCGTGACATGACAAAAGTACAAAAGTTTCCTGAGGAATCTGCTGAAGAAGAGATTTTCCAAGAATTTGAGCATCCAAAAAATTCCCTCACACAAACAAACAAACAAACAATTCGAGTGCATTCCTGTGCTATTGAACGTTGAAACGTCAAAAATAAGATCCCTTATCTTATCGTCAAAGTAAGTATTTAAGTTCATGTTGATTAAGGCCACACAGAATAGCATTGGAAATATTGGAAAGCTCAGACAGGGGGAAACTTGTATTGGATTTGCAATGTACTTAAGATAAATAACGTATTTAAGTCAAACGTTTTCGAGTTGTCGCTCGCCCGTTCGGAAATGTAAAAGTAGGTTGAGTAACTGAGCTGACTGAAGGCTAATGACACATGTCACGGCTACTTGTTAGCTACTGTCATATTACTCACTGTGAAATCGACATAATGATGATTTACAGAGTAAGTAATTAAGCAAGAAATTGTTTAAATATGCTTTCATAAAAGTTTGTGCCACATTTTCACAAAGTCAACACTGAAAATCATAAAATAACGTTTTATTCCATATTTTGCGTTTCATGTTTTGGGCCTTATCAAAGGAATATTAATCCACATGGGATTCGAGCACAGAAAAAAAAATTGTAGGATACAGCATTAAAAAATGAGTACAGCTTTAGAAATGCAGATATCCATATACCATATGTACCGCATATTTGTCGGAGTACCTATTGCACACTTGTGCGCTTTGCACAGTGAAGTGCGAGTCCCTAAAAACGTAGCTGAAGTTGATGATGACGCAATTGTTTCCGTGCGTTTCTACACGCACACCATATAAATTTGTAGGCATGTTGGTGAGACCTCCCCTTCTATTATACTGTACACAAGTATGACTAACAAAGAGGAATACCCTGATGCTGATATATGTAAGTTTAATACCCAGAAGCTCTTTTGAAGGAAGCATATAGGCACGCGTATGACGAACATCACCAAAACAAACGTTTTCATCGTTCTTGTTTTTCTGTGGAGTGAGGACGCTTACTTCCGGAGGAAAACGCGTCTAGAGACCACATATGGTCATATTTTTAAGGAATAAAGTGGAAATTTCTGGTTACTGAGTAATCACAAAGCATTTATCGATTCCTTGAAAAAATGGGAGAATAATTCATGAATGATATGATTAAGCAGATAAAAGGTCATCACCGCGAGCTAAAGAAGAGAACTACAAAATTGGAGGAGAAAATACGCAGCGGAACAAGAAATTTGTGGGTGATTCCCACTAGAACATGATGTCGGTGTTTTAATCATCATTTTTATTAATGAGGCTGCATCCATGTGACATCACGGGATGAAGAATATCAATTTTTATTATATCCAATATTATCATCGAATTACAACCCGCCCTCACGCGCCTCCACCTTTTCTACTTCTTTTCAGCATCTCAATATGAGACAAGGATATGGGATGAGATATGAGGTGATCTTTACACTAGAGTCTAAAGAATCATGTCATTTCATGAGTCATATGACGTCAGTTTCTCAGAGTTTATACACAAAATGCTAGAAATTTGCACGTGAACACAAGCGTGATAGGGAGCATTCACATTGAATTCCACATGCTCGTCTCACAATCAGCCGACGTTCCAAATTTCCATTCTCTCCTTCATTTCAGAGTGAGCAGAGGTGAGAAGGTGGAAGGAGGTACGACGGATTAGTACTTTTCATTCAAGATCTGCACATGGACCACATAGTAAAAAATCCTCTACTAAAATTGAAGTTACTCCTCCAGACAACACTTATATGCCTTTTCCTCGATCACACCGGCATACGCACGCATTATACTCTAAAGGTTAACAAGGACATAGAGTGCACCTCTCATAATGCTAAACTATTCTTCTATCCATGTTTACTATCATCCTAAGATTATTTGCGAAAATTTATCATCACCAAACCCATTTATTCAGGGAGGTCGGGTCGAGATTGTATGAAGCGCATCATGCCAGAGCGTCCCCAGTTCACTTCACACTCGTTGCGAGAGTGCTATGCAGAATTATCGTATGAGAGTATGGGAATGATGCCAAATAACTAGACCTATCGCTTTTCATGTCGTCACAGCCTCTCCGCACATCACACCATTCTTTTTTTTCCTCTGCATTTATGTGAGGTGCACACATTGTAAATATAATGTATGCTAAATGTGAATGTAGTATAATTGCAACATATCACATCACCACTTGTGAATGCATACTTCGCTGGTGTGTGTGTCTATATTTATTTTGTAAGCTTAAAGTTGTGGTGAACTACATAAACATTTTCAGCCTTCAAAATTTGAGTGGCAGCTTGAAACAACTTGAGGTGGTGGCATGATCATTTTCCATGGCTTGTGGATCGTACGACCAATCACAACAATGACGGATGAGGAGTATGGGCCGGCGCTGCAACACTGATAGCGCTTCTCTCATGTTTACTTCTTCGTTGTAATTCTAATTACTAAATTGCAATAGCATTATTTATTAATGGGAGTGCATAATTGTATGGCATGATCAACTAGGAAGCAAACATCAGTTTTGTTTATAATTGTGGCTCCGTCGTGATAATGATTATCTCTTCAGGTTACAAGTCAAAACATACTTCGGTCGTTAGTTCTATTTTTGTTCCAGTCCAAACGATGTAACTGCCATGATTATGAAAGCTCTTTGGAAAGTATGATTTTTATTACGCTGTCTCGTAATGACATGGGAATCCAGTGGGAAACGACTTTGATCCTTTTTCCTTTGTCTACTTCTCGTCCAGATTGGGATGTAATAAATGAAATTTTATAGTTCAGTTCGTGAGAATTGTCGATGAATGATATGATATGAGCCAATTGTATTTTCCAGACATTCTTTCTTAATATCCAATTATTTTTCAAATGCATGAATTTACACTGTTGATTTAGTATTTAATAGTTCTCAATGAGCTTGCGAGCTACGACCTGAATACCACTCCAGGTCTCGATAGACGTGTCCAGGATTTGATCTGCAGGCAACAAGAAACCATATCTTCCTTGGTCCCGTAATTCAATGGTGTACACCCATTTGAAGCCACCTTCACCCTTGGCCCAGTCCCGACTTGATCCAGAGGACAAGTCTGAATGAAATGAAGACCAGTCATGACCAAACTGTTTTGAAAAAAGATTCAGAAATATTTTATGAAAAAATTATTGTTCTCTTACAAAGAATGGCTCCAGCATTTCCAACTTCGTACGGAGTATTGAAATGAGACGCCAAAGCGGCAGCTGCCTCGTCACCTAAAGCTTTCTGTTAATTAAAGCAACAAGATCAAAATACTGAATCACTTCGGACATACATTTCGAAATAAAAGTAAAACTTTTTCATGTAAGAATATTTTTTTTACCAATTCTGCGTAGTCACTTGGTGGTTCCTCAGTGTACCCATAAGGCGACATCCACAACTGACTGTAGCTGTGAAGCGTAATAAATGCTTCCCAGCTCACGTTCGTCTTCGCCGTTATGTAATCCTTGACAGCCAAAGTTTCTGGTTCGGAATAAGCTTCAGGTCCGCGGTATGTCTCACTGCATGGGGTTGGGCTGGATCCTGGGCCACCAAACTGGAAGCCGAAGTTCCTGTTAGCGTCCACTCCTCGGCAAGTAGTGCCCGTGAAGTTGGACCTAGTTCTTCGCCACATTCGGTCTGCCTCGTGAGTGTACACGAACCCGTCGGGGTTGATGAAGGGTGCAAAGTAGAAGTCAATCCCCTCGAGGAGATTGCCGTAGTTTGAGCGATTATTGACGAGTTCGTTGATGATGTAAGTGATCACGCCGGTTGTGATATGTTCTCGGGCATGAATAGCTATCATAAGTAGAAGATCGTTTTTATAAATTTTTTTTGGAGATTTCAAAAATAAAATCATTACTGGAGTAACCTACTCGCATCAATCCAAAAAGCAGGCTTGGTTCCTTCCTCGCCGCCAGTTGAAAGTTTGTAAACGTAGAGCCCCCTCCCTTCAAAACTGGTTCCGTACTGCTCCTTCGAAATCAAATCGGAATTATTGGCAACCAAACCGTCCAGCCACTCGTTAACTTCCTCCCAAGTGTGGTAATTCTCCCAGTCCATGAATATACTTTGTCTGGTGCGAAGTTGCTGTCTTTCTGCGAACAAAAGTCCTTCAACGTCTTCAATCATTATGGTATGTTTCACTCCAGCAGCAGTTAGGAATGCGACAACTTCCTCAAACTCGGAGGGAGAGGTCATTATGTCTGAAACACCGCCAGGTCGAGGATCCTGCCAGAAATCATATTTGTCTTGGGATGCGAGCTCGAAAACAGAGTCGAACTGTGCCTGAGTTTCAGGAGTGGCACGGATGACGCGGTGGCTGTCAAGTAAAAATGATTTCTCCAGAAAATTAATTATTATACAAAATTAAAGATTTTTCGATGATGTTTTTAAACAAAATTTTTACCCATGATAATGTTTGACTTGGTCCTCGCTCGGAATGGCAAGCGCGAGCGTGGCTAAACAAGCCACGACAAAGGCTTTCACAAGCATATTTTCGAAATTTCAGATAGCTTTCTCCGAAATAAAATGTTTAGAGGTGGGAGGATCGCATAAACAATTTATGTTGCAATCATGAAACAGCTCCAGGAACTGATCGCAGTAGCTCATTCAATATATGCCTTTGCCAATGTCAGATACTTCAGATTAATTTATGTTGGTAAAATGTCATTGTAAATATTTCTCCTTCAAAATCATAATTCGAGTGTCATTTTCATTTTATCTGGATTTTCAAGACGTCCGTCAAGTTAAATTACGGTCGTTTCTCCTTACGGTCAATTAAGATTACACTCAAGGGCCCCGTCAAGGTA
>JAQFZW010003629.1:0-12402 GCA_034687055.1 Heteromurus nitidus | reverse complement strand
TCAAAAACATTATATAATGTTAATTTTTCTATCATAGAAGCTGTTGCATTGGCATGTAGTAGCGTATCTCTTGATTTGCATGCCTTTCTACAGCAGCGTAATTGTACGACTCTAATAATTAACGATTTACGACACCGAGTTTGAGCGTTTGATGGCAATAAATCAAGCCTTTGCAGTTTAAATAGGCATGTTGTTGAGCAGCTAGTCATGTCATAAAAATTTTTAAATGTGGACATATAAAAATGAACAACGACTTGCATGCCTTTAATAAATTACAGCATTTCACCATAATTGTTGTACTCCTCCTCCTCCTAATGTTTTGCGACATTTAAAAACCCTAAAATGCAGCTCAAATGCTAATCCTCTCCAAAATTAAGTTTTGCTAGCTGTATATAGTACAATTTCAATTGTTTGCTACTTGAATAAAATTCAACGACAACGTCAGCATATTTATTATTCGAATTGATTTTCGGCAAAATGCGGCTGACGTTGTCAAATATAACGTAAAGTTGTTGAAGTAATCATTAGTCATTACTATATTCATGTTAACGTTACTTGTAAAATATTTTTAAACGAAGTATTGCGCAAGAATTTTATGGCAAAATGATCATGTCGTTGAGCGTCCTTCTGTATACGTGTTTAAAATAAATACAGTAAATAAAAAGCACGTTATGTGATTTACTTAAATATTACAATATCTTGAAAAAGCAACATGAATTATATCTACATAACCTTGGACGAGTTAAATTAAACTTCAAACGCATTAAATTAATACTTGCATAATGCATTTCATGATCCCTTCGTTTCTGTGTGAGACGCTCACTTCGTGGACTGTGGACTTTGTTGTTCGTCTTCCCACAGGGATGTGTTCATAGTGCCCCAACCCCACCGCGCTATCATGAATGCGCATTTCCAGAAGCCGGATTACATGTTTGGATGCTGAATAAGCAACAAGGTCCGCTTACAACTATAATTTTTTGTTGTAAACAAACAACATTTAAGGTAATTGTTGTTGATCTGTTTTGATTGTTGCGACAGTTGACAGTTGCCGTTTGTTGTTATTGCTAGATTTCATTTGTGTGGTTTGAGTTTAGTTGTTAGTTGAGTACCAGAGGAATTTAATCCATATGACAATTAACATGGAGGATAATGTGGAGGTCCCACCGAAGGAGAAAAGTGTGGTGTCCGAGGAGTCGTCGCCCAACCACGTTATCGACCCAATGGCATACGATAAGTCGGACGAAGGCCAGTTTTATACGAGGGAACGAAATATTTTACTGTTAAGTGCGCTCTTTTATTTGTACGGTGAAGAATGGAAGGAAGCACCGGACTGGTGAGTTATCAAAAAAATTGTCCATACTTTGTACTTAGGAAATTATTTTATAATTGTTTGACATGGTGCATGGTTAGTGGTGGGACATTTATTGTAACAATTGCCGATTGTAATTATTGTGAAATTGTGATTTTGATTTGCTTAGGGATAAAGTAGCTGAAACGATTCTGGCGAAGAAAATACCTCAGTGTGGAATGCATTTTTCTGCGAAGTCTTGTGAATTGATGTATCGATCCTTGATGGATGATGGGTATCCAATTGGGGTTGGGGATATAAAACTAATCACCCGAACACCGAAGAGATTACAAGAATCTCAAAAGAGATTATGGATCTTGGCATCAACTGCAAATGGTAAACTTTCAACGTTTCAACTCTCTGTTGAAGATACATATAAACAAGATGCTTTATGATGGCATGACTGTTTTATGCTTGATTTTGATGGTTGGTGGTGTTTTATGTAGATTTGGTCATAAATGGCAAGTCGATGGAGAGGGCAGTACGCACCAAATGTAACTTGGTCAAATCACAAGATTTGGAAATCGAAGCGCCTGTGTTTGCATTTGATCGTTTGAGAAATCAATGTAGTAAGAAGATGGAGATTATTAAGCCAGAGTGGGTGTAACTAATATTATATATAATCTATTGTTTGCTTATAAATATAAATACCTTAACATGTTAAAAATTGAAATGATTATTTAGTTCGTGCAGCGAGTCGGACCTTGAAAACGAGTGCGATAATGATGAAGTGTATGAGGATGGGGTTGTTGAATCCAAAGCAGTTGACATGACGAGTTTGCAGTTGTTGCAACAAACTACTGGTCTCAAAGACGTCTTCGTGCTGATCAAGTACTGTAGTGCTGCTGGTAAGATACGCTCTTAATGGAAAAACAAAAATTGTTTTTTAACATAGGCTATTTTTAATTGTTTCATTTTTCTACCATAGTCGAGCATGCTGTAAATAAATTACCTTCCCTAACTGAACGAAAGGAACAACGACCTTCTGCAGATTCTTTGGTACCTAATTAATATTTTTCTACAAAAATATAAGTGCATTTTGATAGAAATAACATTCTAATAACTTTCTAATGTGTTAAATATTATTTTCAGAAGTCAGAAAGCATTGTTGAGTTTACAAAGAGTAAGTACAACTTAATAATTTTATTGATATGACATTGACATCGAAAAAGTCGTTGTTGATGAAATGATGATTTCATGACATCCTTATAGATACGATATCAACAAATCAAGTGTCTCAAGAACTCAAACAATTAGTGCATTCAGCAATTGCTGGAACCAGTGAGGATGATAAAGTGAAAATTACATCACCGAGTAAGTTTCTTCAGTCTATTACTCATGTACTGATGCCTTTGCCTTGTCTGGTTTATAATAAATGTTTATATTATACATCGTTAATGGGAAATCAGTTGCAACTGCTCCAACGCTCTCCAAATTATTAGAGCTGCCAGCAAGCAGTCCTGGGATGCCACTACCTGAAATTCCTGCTACCGCCAAATCAAACGAACCAAGTCCACAGAAATCTTCGTCCCGACCTGCCACACGGGCTAGTAGTAAAGAGAGAACCTCGCCAGGTATAATATTTTAAAATATGATGTTGTTTTTGGTAACTTGGTTTACGTTGTGACAGTGGCTTGTATTTTAAAATTTGGTTTACGCTACATCTTCATTTATTTTGTATGTTGGTAGAACGGACAGCTCAAACCAATTCTGCGATAGAAGAAGTGTCGCTTGGTAGGTTATTTTACTGCTTGAACTTTTATTACTACTGTTATTTCTGATTGCAGTATTAATTGTGGGATTGATACAATGTCTTATTTTATAGCAAGTAAAGGGGAGGTTTCATCTAGCGCACCAAGCACACAGGAATCTCCCAAGCTGGATGTTTCAAAAGAAGGTAATACATGCTTATTCAACTACAACTCAATGCAATGCAACAATTAAATTAAGTAAAGCTAGAAAATTTATCCTATGAACAGAACTAATCGATTTATTTGTGATACCATTTTAGAACCATCTGTGGAAATCACTTCGGATACAGAACATTTATCGCCTAGTAAGCGTGCGGAAGAAAACCATGTGCCTGATATTATTGATATCTCCAAAGACGTGGATACCGGGCATGCACTTGACAACAAGGTCTCTGTTGATGCTAAAGGCTCCGTTCCTAAATCGTCCGAAGAAGTGAACATGGAAGAGTCGGAAACATCAACAATAGCCAAGACCAATGGTGAGTCATCGTTGAATAAACTTTAAAAATCGTGTTATGGTTGCTTGTCGATGCTTTATTTAAGACAACATTTGGGTTTTACCATTCGATTTAGACGGACATCCAGATAATAGTGCCAATGAAAATAGTGCAGTAGCTCGAGACTCAGAATCTCCGACCAAAGGAAAGTCTTCTCCGAAGAAAGGTACTGGAACGACTCGATCACACTCTACAAGAACATCGAGTCGTCTTACATCTCCCGAACCAAATGAACAAGTCACTCCCGATGAGGATAAACCAGGAAAGAAAATGGGACGACAGACATCAAATTCAGAAACACATACCCCGGTACTTCGGAGCCGAAGAGGGGCCACTCCAACCAAAGCAACACCTGTGGAGAAAGAATCTGTGAAGACCACTTCAACTACAAATATAACGAAACCTGATGCGACATCGATAGATGATAACGAAACCGAGTCCCCAAAAAAGATTGAGAAACCTGAGAGTCCAAAGGCTAGTCCAGATGCTTCAGATCCGCATTCGGATGTGGAAATCATCCACGATACAAAACCTAAGCAAAACCTTCGTGTGTATTCGGCTAAGCCCCCATCTCCGCTTTCACATGTGGATCCTAAGCTGTTTGCTGAGTTCACAGATGAGGAAGATGACGAATTAACAATGATTGATGATAACGTGAATAAAACCAAAGACGATAAAAACTCTCAATCGAAATCTTACTCTCGCAAAGGACGAACAACTTCATCAGAGAATGTTGCTGACGGGGTAAATACTTGAACAAATTTCGATGTGTACACACATGTGTGAAGTGTGAAATATGTCAAGGTAGTGCAATACGGTATTGACATGTTTTGTTTGCAATTTACAGATGTACGATGAGAATGCACAAAGCAAAAGACTTACTAGGAGTAGCCTGAAAATTCATGACGCTGTAAATGAAGCAGTCACAGCTGAAGACAACTTTGAAACTACCCACACAGGGCATGATTCTGAGAAAGCCGCATCCGAGTCCTCATTCGGTGACAAGGAAAAGAAAACGAGAACCTCGAAATCAATGGTATGAATAATTTTTATATTATTGTTTTGGAGTATTTGGATTGAAGTTCTCATATTTATTCTATGAGATACGAGATATGACATTGATAATTAATATTTTACCATAGTCGCGATTGAAGAAGCTCAACGAGGAAAAACAACAATTATTTGGAGATGGCGACTCTGAGGAGGGTGGGGATGGGAAGCGTGTTACAAGGTATCTAAATCATTGTCTTGCCATTTGAATATAGTTTTGGCGACGAATAATATACGCGTTGTTCCACTTTGGAATTTCAATAGGGCCAGAGCCAAAACCGGCCCCAGCCACCCGGAGAAGCGAACAAAACTTCCGTCGGTTGGAGACTCAGAATTAAGTGAGACAGAACCCACGCCGAACAGAGCCACCAGAAGTCGAGTGAGCACTACATCACATATGCCTGTATTGGAACTAGGTTCATCTCAACAAACATCTGCTACGTAAGTTAAATGCATAAGAGTTACAATCACAAATTAGGTGGTTGAAGTGTCTGTTAAATATGAGATGATTAATTGTGACTATTTAGGGAGGAAGAAGATCATAAAGCATTCCGAAAACTGGCTATGGCTCTCTTAAACAAAATTATTAATCATAAATCCGCTACATCGATGCAGAAGTATCTTGGGGAAGATCCGTCAAAGATTCTCAAGCAGTAAGTTGAACTATATTAGAAATTGGGCTAGTTTCTCTGGCAATCCCTGCTCAATGGTATTGGGCCTCACTCACCTTCGGTTTGAATGTGTTTCTATTTAGCCCTATGGATTTTCAAACAATTCGTCGCAAAGTGGAAATTGGAGCTGCTAGGACGTTTTCGTCAGTCCATAAGGATCTCGCACAGCTGGTTTCAAACGTTGTGTTTGCTCACCCAAATGCTACCCACGTTAAAGACTGTGTTACGGAGTTTCATTCCCACTACAGGACAGCTTTAGATGTAAGTTGTTTATAGTGTTACCCCCAATTTTCACGGATTTCGCTGCAGTATATGAGTATGTCATATTGTTTTATGTATATATCCCATTTGTAGGAAACAAAAGGACAACGCAACGTTAGCACTCTGAAAGACGATAGTAAGTGATAATTACTAACGGCGGAAAATAATGATGACAATAGTATTTAATGCACGATTTTGTTGTAGGTATAATGGACTCAGACGTCGAATCCCTCGAGTCCCATGAAGAACAACAGCGTGGTGAAACTACTCCTAAGCAGCCATCTGGCAACCGGCGGAAACGAAGAAGATCTGCTTCTGAAACATCCACGGAAGATGTGTTCCCCCTTGAGAACAAGCGCCGTCTTACACGTTCGTAACGAATTCAATAATATTAACATGATTTTGACTTTATCTGTCATAATTAATATATCATACACATCGTGACATCGTCTTCTGTAGTTGATTAGTTATGCTTGGTGGCGTGATACGCCATTTTAAAAATACCAAGTCTAACTTGACGATATATTATTTCTATTTCAGGAACATCAGCTTCTTCCGTGTATCAACAAGCCAGCCGGAAAACGAAGCACCCTATATCTCCAGACATTGTATCCGCTAATCGAGTAAGACACTAAACGCAGTACCTCTATAACCGTGTCTTGTGTGTTCTGTTATTGAAACTTAACACGGTTCATATTATTTATGCAGTTTTAGTACGCTGACTACTAAACTCGATTGCTCATAAAAGACTACGGTGACCTTTCTAGAAAACTTGAAAAACTTGAAAAATGCCTATGCAAACAGAGTTTGTGTGGAGGAGTTTCCTGCAACCCTTGTCTGCTTTATCTTTCGTACAAATGAAGCCCAAGGGTTAACAGATAAAATATGTCTAAAAATATAAAGTCTTCTAGGAAGTATTAGGAATTTCATGTATGATTTTACACTTTTTGCATATTCAATGCCTTGTTTTAACCGATAATGTTATCTAGAATTTTATTTAGTCTCAAATGACTGACTATGTGTTCCATAATATCTTTTCGTCTTCTCGCTGGTAGATGTATGAAAATGTACCTAAGTTTAATGACAGTTACGCAAACAAGTCGAAAAATTGATTTTGTGAAATATCTGTACATTAAGACAATAAAAACCGTACGTATACCTATGGGCAAGTGGCAAATGTTCAAATTAGTCTCATTAGTACACATACCGAAAAAACCATGATACTTGAGGACTTGAAGCTTCATCTCAGTCGTTTAGTGCGTAAATAAATACTATTGCACGAATTAAATATAATTTCAACTTGCAGGAAGTCTCATAAAAGTTAACACCATTGGGAAAATAATGTCAGATATTTTATTATAGACAAAAGTTCTTCTACACTAATTACTTTACAATTCTACATCATCATCAAATACATCATTGTATAAACAGGCCACAATTACGTTTACGTATCTCATACGCGCATGAATTTTGCTTAAGCAGTCATATTTTTCTGTATGATAGAGAAATCATAAGACGCTACTGCAACGATAAACAATTCAGGTACGATATCTTAAAACCTTCAATTCACAATCCAGTGACATCATGGAAACACAATTGGTACTAGGATTGGACATCCGATCACTTTGTCTAGTAAACGTCCCTTTCAATGGAGGCAAGTAAGTCCAGTTCAGCTTTTGTGTATGAAGGAATATCTGGCGATCGCGAGTAATATCCGTTGTCCTCTTCGTCCCTGTGGAAACATCAAAAGTAGCATAGTATAGTGCTAGACATAACGAGAATGAATAATTTCGTACGGGTTCCAAAGTTATATAATTTTATTTTACCGGACATAAATTGGTACCACTGTTGTCTGCGTTTCCTTGGAATTTACTTCCTTAAATTTTTGGACGTCAAATCCATCAATCTTAGGCTGTACACAAACAAGACATTATAGCTCAATGAGATTTAAAGAAACAATTTGCTTAAATTATTCCAATACGCGATCACGATGCTAATAATATCTTTCATGATTTGAAGGAGGCAAGGCTAAACTAATTGTAAGTAAGCATCGTTAACACACGTTTACATTTTGAAATGCAATGTGCTATGTGCTCATCGACACGTTTGAGTACATATTTTTTGTAATAAATCGTTATGAGTTTTGGACTTCGCAATTTGAAGGATGTTTATGCCTATGGCCTTGAAGCATGTCCATATAACTGCGTAAATATTTTAGGGTAGCGCGTAAATAAGCATTAGAGTTATATTTACATTAACGACAAATCAATTTTATTTGTAATTAAGTAATTATCAAACTTCAGCAAGTCATCTTATTATGTAAAAACCCTCTATTACCCACTGTCTAGTCCCAGGGTGGTATTTATATCCTGCATTGCATAGCTCTATATATAGCATTGCAGTGCAGTGACTTTACATCTATCTACATAACTATATGTTCTGCAATAAAAAATGATTTCGATAGACAATTGATATTGAAGACGAAATATATATGATATTTAACCAACCTACTTATTATGCTGCACTATGTAGAGAGAGTAATATTTTTTACAAAGGGTGTGTAATGCATGTATGCATAGTAAAGCAGCGAAGTAGTTACAAATTGTTGACATTTTCAAAATGCAATCAATGACGATACATACGACAGACAATTTACCTATTATTCGACTTCACTGATACTTGGAATGGAACTTGTACTTTGTTTCGTGAGCGATTCTTGCTACGTTGACGTCTTGTCGACAGCCACCCCCCAAAACCAATTGCAAGATATTAATTATTCCACTTTTATCTTGTCACGTGTACGCTTGTGTCAACGTTTGTCTTGTGATTGATTTCTCGACACCGAATAATAAACAATCAGTATTCGAATCAAATTGCAATCCAACCTTTAGATGTCTACTACGCCGAGTTTATCTTAATAACATTCATTTTAGTACTCCTCGAGCACAAAATATGACCTCGTGAGATGACAGAGAAGAAGCCACAGAGAAGTTGACACGAGGAGTGTTAATCTACTTCTCACAAGTTGGCATACTTCCTCGATTCGATCTGAAGGTCCCTTCTTTTAGCATATGGATAATATTGCATATGGCATTTTTGCCTAATAGTCCCTATCATCTCAAGTTTAGTTTATTTCCAAGTCCAAGTTATTTCAATTTGAGAGGTGAGCTTTTAATATAGGCATATCTTTATTTGTGTTGAACTACAACAGTACCACATGACACAAATGACTAAGCTTACCCTTTTAATTAATTAATTCCGATCCGTCCCTGGAGATAGACAACATGCAACAGTTTTGCGTCTTACGTTATATAAGTATTTATTCAAACCTAATGACGCTGAAAAACAGTCTGTTACCGTAGCGTTAGCCCAACTTCACGAAGTTGCTAGTTGGCATGAAAATGTAAAATACTTAAGTGGGGCAACCTGAAACTCACCAAGCCGAAGGCTTTCTGGCTTTTACGTTCGCATTTCCCGTATTATGGACTTTTTGGTGAAAGCAACGTGTGAACACTGGCTACTGGTTAGCTTTTAATAGGATACCACAACGGAAAAAACACAAATACGATACAAATTATGAATACGCTTTCAAATTTCCCAACGAAACGTAATATATCAATATACTAACTTTTGCGTGTTGGACATATTCGTCGTTCATATGAGAACACGCAAAATACCATGTAATTTTAAGACGTAGACAAAAATAGAAGACATCCTTAACACTTACCGGCTCAAATGCCCAATCTTCCTCCCTTCGTCCCAGATAGTTTGATTTCAGGAATTGGTTAGGTGATTTCGAATGACCATTGTCTACATGTTGCCTCTGAAAATCCTTTCGTTGCTGAATGAGTATAGATTGTGTATTATGATGCCTTCCACGCTTGAAATTTGAGTGATTGGAAGGGAGCAAGGGTCTGGTTTCGGACCCTCGAGAGTTCATGGCGAAATAGGAAGATCCGCTGCTACTTAGCGTAGCGCCGGTATCCCCACTGCTACGACAGGTCCCCCCATTCAAATCTAACACATTACTATGTCTCCTAGGAAATCCGCTGTTTAAATCACTGGTATGATCCCCGCTGGGATATTGTGTCTTTGATAAAGATGTCCTCTCACTTTCAGAACTACTACTACCGGTATCACTGCTTTGAATGAAAGTGTGCGCTTGGTCCCTATGATTGTCTCTGCCCTGTTCGAAAATTTCCCCTTGAGTGGGCGATGGCGATTCAGAGTCTCCGGGTGGCATGAAATTATTCCTTTCATTGACAGCACTTGCAGGTTGTGCTACATCAGGACCGACACTGGTCGATAATAAGGGCTCATCTCCAAGCACTTTGAATGTTTCCTCGAGTTCGGCAATTGCTGCATCAACTTCGGCATCCTTTTCCTTTTTGCTTCCGACCGGAGCACTTTTTATTTCTATGGAAGATCCGTTTAAAGAATTCAATGATTTTTCACTTTTCTTGTTGTAGATTTTATTAAAATAATCTTCACCTTCGGTTTGCAAACGGTCAGTCGTCGGTTGAAGTGTTTGGTTGGATTTGAATCGATTTCCTCTTTTCCTTTCTGAAAGGCCTAGTGCTTCATCTATTCCATCATCTCCATCGTCAAACCCATTTTCCATTTTCATCCGCATTTGCATATCCGGTGAACTCTTACTCTTACTCTGTCCAGAGCCCATGATTGCGTGCAACGCGGATGTTTGCAAATGCACGCAGGTTAGTTTTCATTGGAGCAAAGTTCCCACATTTTCAGTCTCCTCCTTATAATTCAAGATGATGGTGACGATGATGATCGTATTCAAGGAGGAAACTGAAGAGTTCACAATATGTGAAAGTGTTCCAATGTTTGTGTGTGTATGTCCACTTTAACTATTTTGTCCATGAAATCTTGGCGGATTCTATATCCAACACGTGAGCCCTAAAGTAAGATAATAAAATACACATGTATGCGTTAAGTTTCCGAAAGTCTCGGATATATTCAGATATAACATATGTTTTCCACTGCAACTGTCAAAAAGCTGGTGGACTTAATCTAAAATCTTGATAAAATATTGCAAACCGAACGTATCCAACTACATTTGCCAATCAAGGACACTTTTTTATTCATTAAGGAAAGCGAGAGCTATATGGAACACGTAGTTGCTTGATCTAGTTCCAACCCAAGAATGCTCAATAAGACAGTGCAAGCCCTCTTGGAAGTCTACACTTTGTTCAGAACATTTCCTCACATGTCTAATCCAATGGATGAGTATGTATGTAACAAGAACAACTTTCACTAATTCACTCTCGAGTAAACAACCGAAGCACCGCAACTAGCAGCGAAGAAATGACAAAGGGAAAATATAATTTCGTATATGACGGACGAGGACGGTGAAAGTCAATAGTCAATTTCCAGAATTGATATGAGCATAATGTGTCTAGCGTTGTGCATATTCGGGAAAAAAATAGTTTCTGCACGCCAAGCCAAGGCAGGAGTGAGTCCAAGTCCACGAATGTTACGATATAAAAACTGACTGCAAACGTTAAACGTTTTATGGCAACCGTGTGTATACTCCTCCGTACACCTATATACTACTATAGCAATATAGTATAGTATGTACAACCACATCCATTTTGTAAGATATTCCGGTGCATTATGAGCACCTTAAATACATAGTCATGGTCTTTCTACCAATTTATTTCGTAGCCCACACATTTGACATGACTACAATTCTTCTTTCTCCTTGTAGTCCAGGGACTCCCGGTACTACAAGTTCCATTGTAGTTCGGCAGCAGCAGTCGTTTGTTGACCTGATCCATTTGCTAGATAAAGGAGCACATAAATCGAAGGGATCCGAGCTTGAATGAGAATAATATGAATATATGCCACGAAAAAAAACTTTCTAAAACATCATGTTCCAATACCTAAAAAGGTCATTAATTTTGTATTATCGGAGGAAAGTTTTAATGGTGAATAACCAACTTCGGAAATTTGCAAATTATGGCGCAAATTCTCTTGAGAAAATATATGTACACGGAAGGCTGACTTGTAGTGGCTGACTTCCTAAGATAATATCGTGTTAAAGTTGACTCTGGAATTCAAACAATGCGCTGACTTGTGCGTGCTTATTTTAAGTGCGGGCATTAATACGGAAGTTGTTGAAGTTCTTTGACCTTCTCTTTCAGCTGGAGGAGTTATTCGGTTGCATTGCAATGTTTGCAGAAAGGGAAAGTGGGCTATAAAATCCGAAAATCCAATGAACATTGCATATATGTATATATTCGCATGCATGCTGTCACAGTTTCTTTTATGCAAGTCTGGTTTTTATATAGAAAATCGTTCCGTGCAAAAAAAATGCTTTTAAAAATATCTTAAATGGGCATGGTTGATTCTTCGGCAAGTGGCCTCTAGTGAAATGGCAGAGTTTCTCCTGAATTAAAAAAAACTATCACAAGTTGTCAGGCCGTTTGGAACTAACTTTTATAATCAAGGAATTAGTTTCATCTGTAATAAACTAGCATCACTCACTACTGCTAGAAAATTGCTTATCACACCGGGCGGAGGTTTATATCGGAGAATACAATGAGACATGATCACAATGTCCGTCCTGTCTAAGTATGTTACTCCATACATATCCTTTCAAATGGTAAAAATACTTCGGCTATTGGAAACCATATAAATACTGATCGTGAATAAAATTGCTTAGACGGAGACGGAACAAATACGGCAGCATAAATGTGGAACCAATTTATTTATGATATATTTCTTTCAAGCCGTTCCAGTTCCAATCTTGGGAAGGAAAGCAATTTGAATGTTTCGGGTTCAAATCGGATATGATGAAATAT
>JAQFZW010003628.1:0-12417 GCA_034687055.1 Heteromurus nitidus | reverse complement strand
AGGAGAAATCTACAGAAAGAAAGTTAGTGAAGGCGGGCATACATAAGCTATTATTAGCTTTCCCTGAATATTTTTTTTCTTCGTGTGCGTGAGTAAAACTCTGATGCTTTCTGACTTTCAATAGATTCACTTCTACTTCTCCTTGAAAATATACGCATGCATCTTTTACATTATCTGCATTTTCCTTGTTACGCTTCAAGCCTCTTCCATTCTTATTTTGCTACATTACACTTTCCCCATTACGATTTTTTCTCTCACTTTCTCGGAATTTTTGTTGGAGTCTGGCTGGAAAAAAAAGTTATAGAAGTGAAGAAGAAAAGAGAGCAAGTTTCAATTCCATTCTTCCGGCTTAAAGGGTTACATGGAGCATACTTTGATAGTTGGGGCCAATAAGTCGAGGAAGACAAGACAAGTCAAGATATAAAGCCACGTTCTCTCTCTCTCTCTCTCTCTCTCTCTTCATGCACTTATTGCTAACATCAATCCTAGACTCCTTTTCTCTTGTACCACTTTCTTTGAGAGCAGACACCCTAACGTAACAATCCGACGCGTACGACTTCCGTTACATTTCAGTTGAATTACTAGAGAGAGAAAGTATCACTCTGCTGGTGTGCATGCATTTTTTCTCTCTCATTCCATATAATATGTATATATATATTCTGTAATATTGAAAACAACATGTATTTTCTCCGAGATTTCTTTTTTCTCACTTGACTTTTCAATATTCGCCAGTAGCAAAAGAAAGAGAAAAGGATTTCCTTGTTGAATACGATGGCGATATCCGAAGCTCTCTACAGACATTTGAACTCTGCAGCGTGCTGGGTGAGTGGATCAAGAACAAAGAAGAAGGCATGTTTTTGACTCAACAAAAATTCCTTCCGTCGCGTCTTCCTCATACTCACAAGCTCACAAGATACATATAATGTATTGGCTAATGTACGCTTCGTAAACTGTCTGAATGAACGCCTCCTTTTTCTTACAAGAAAAAGCCTTCTCTAACTTGACTCTTCCATTCTATCATTCATTTCTAAAGATGATGCACAATGCAATACACAACATTCGCTAATGTATCTGGCGACCGAGTGGATAGGAGAGTTAGTGAATGTGGGATGAGACTCCGTTCCTTTCTTATACTACATTTTTTCTTACATTAAACTGCAAAACACATTTGCATTGTCGAAAATACGTTCGTCTCTCTTCAAAGAGGGGAAAAGTAATAGTGATGTTATGAGGGGAGGGCGTGTATTTTACTCGATGATGAACGATGTTCGAGAGAGGAAAAATTGATGAGTTTTTTTGCTTCTTTTTGGTTCGTCCACAAAAAAACTTATTTTTCAAGTGGAAACTACTTACAAAGTGATGATGTTGCTGCAACTCTTTTTACGTTGGGTCAGTCATCCTGAACCATTCTTCTTGGAGAAGGAAGAGAGAGATGGAAAGTGCAGTAGAGTATTGGGGATACGATATTATTAGGGTTTTTATGAGCGTTGTTTGCTGCAACAACTGAACCATTTCGAACAAGAAGGCGACTTTTTTTTACTTGACAGAGAAAGAGCTTCGCTGACAAGAGAAAAAGATAGACGAAGGAAAAGACAAGTCTTGAAAAGAGCCCCATCAACGACGAAGGAAAAACTGCACAAAGAAGAAAAATTGTATCGTCTTGCTCTTGTGAACTTGGCCATTTCCTATTTTATTGGCACATTCTTCATACTCTACACCCTCTGCAACAACAATACATTTTTGCCATGAATTCGAGCAGCAGTCAGAAACTTTCGAAATATTGTAGTACTCTTTTAAGAAGTACGTACACCGAACCAACAAGCTCGTAAACTTGTTTCTTTATTTTGGATGAGAAGGAGAGAAAAATCAGTCAGACGCACAAAACAAAGCACATGATATTGGTAGGATTTTTTTATCTTCCCAACGGTACACCAGACTTGGTATTGCAATAAGATAGTTTGTAGCGTACGCAGTTCCTGGATAAACTCTTGTAGCAAAAATTATGAAAGATAAAGTGGGAGAAGCGTGCGTTGGAGTTGAAGCGGAGTATTCTAGAAGAGAAACTTGAGCAATCCATTATAGGTATTCATTTTTTCCTCTCCAGAAAATAGGAACTGCTACACTTTCTCTTTTCTTTTCGTTGTGTAGTTCAGCTGGCCATTTATGAAATAGAGTTTTATCTCTATCCAGAATCTCAGGAGAAGGAGACCAAAAGTGGATATAGAAATTGGAGCGGACATACAAATAAATGGTTTTTGTACGGCGATGCAGAAGCAGTTATGTTGGAGGAGTAGATGGCAATTTATGGCTATCTTGTCATAACTCAAAGTCACAAACCACGAGCATTTTACCAGCCGGTGGTGGAGGTGGATATTGTGGATGCTTTCACATTCTCTCCTCTCTCGTGTGGAGGATTGTCAGGAAAGATAATTCTGAGCAAGTTGGGAGTAAAGTGGTCTTTTTACTCTCTCATAATAATAACATGACTTGTTAGATTTTTTTTTCTTGGATGGTTTTATTCTCTGGACATTGTGTCGTGTTCGAGACAATTGCTCCATTCTTTTACGCACTCTCTTAGAGTCTCTCTTGGAGAGGAAGAGTCTTTATAGGTTTCCTCAGTGAATCTGACGTTATTTTTTTAAAGGAGAGAAGAAATCACTCCAAGAAAATGTGAGCTGGACAAGGACAAGGTTGCAATGCAATATGAAGGAGACATTTTTTTTGGTTTCGCATACGACAACGTATAGCAAGCTGTATCTAAAGGACACAAGGCGACATGGGAAATGGTTTCAGAATAGGAGATCATGTCATATCATTAACATAAATTTTTCATAAAGACTTCCTTTCATCTTAAACAAAGGCATTCATTTTTTATTTGATATTTTTCTCCGCTTGCACTTTTTCTCAGCTCCATTCCGTCGGCAAGAAAGAACTGACCTTAGAATTGCAGGAGATAAAACAAATCATGGAAGAAAGTGAAGAAAAAAATCACTTTTTTCTTACTCGTGGAAGAAATGAGAAAAGACAGGATGCTTAATTCAGATATAAGGATTTTTTTCTTTTTTCTAGTATTCCCAAATGGGCTAGAAAAGGCCAAGCCGGTGTTTCCAATAGAAGCTTTTTCCTCCGTAAACGATTAAGACAAGAAAAACCTTTTTGGTGAAGGAAAAGAGTTGCAATTATTATGAGGCATTTAGTACAGACGTGGGAGTAAAAAACAAGCCATATCGTATCGTAAAAAGAGAAGTAAACACTACACCCCATAACAATACATTACACACGCACACTGGATCATTATTGCTTTCTCGCCAACCTTCCTCCTCACAGAATCCCAGCGAAAAAAAGAATTCTACTGTTCGAAATTGCTTTTTTTCTTGTGAAAAAATTCCAGTTAGTTTTGTTGGTAGTAAAACATGTTTACTGTTTACTAACACAAGTTCAATCTGAAAGGAAAAAATAGCGATAGAGCACACTTGGGCACAGTACAGATATTGTAATGGTCCCTTGATTTCTCTCCACCAAAGAAAGAAAGAAACAACTTGATTCGAGTCAAGTGAGAAAAAAGTGTGCAGGAGCAAGACAATTTTCGTAGGAAACCCTTAAAAACCTCACACCGATTACCAATGTAATAACTACATCTAAATCACAAGCGATTGTGTTCAAGTGCAAAAGAGCACCGAAGGCGTTAGTGTGTTCCTTCGCTTTTGTTTGGTGCAAGAATTAAAACGTGTATTTGTAGTTTGAAGAGTATGAGAGAAGTATAGGGACATGTAGAACTATGTAGGGAGCTACAGGGGATCCTTGTCCGTTCTTGTTTTTCAAGTTGACTTTTTTTCCTTGTCAGAGATTTAGGGAACAACGGTTTCCCCTTGGCTGATTGTGAGTGAGACACAAGATATAGGCTTATCAGTGCTTATAATGAAGACAGTCTGTTACAAGACTAATCGTTCTCTCTCTCTTACACTTGACTCAACTTCTACACACACAAAACATAACATCTCCACTTAACAACAAAAGGCCAGACCATACCAGACACAGGGAGATGTGTTCTGTTCACAGTAGCTCTCTCAAGAGGTGGAATTTTTGAGAGGGTAACTTTTCCACCTTAAAATTAGCTCATAAATTCAAAACCTCAATTTTGCAACTGTTAAAATTGCCTCTAGAAAAAACACACACATGTGACGGGGGTTGTTTTTTTGAGGAGGGGAGAAAGAATTATCTTCACAAGGAACTTTTTCCTATCATAAACGTCTTCATCCAACTCAGATGCTTTATGGTGTTTGACTAATTACAATTAAAGCACCAGATGCACTCAACTTTCTAGGGTCAACAGGCTCGCATTTCAAGAGAGGAAAAAAAGCACACGACCTCAGGCCATATTTGACCTGGAAATTTTTACAATTCTTCCTCAAAAGAAGTAACGAAGCTGAATAAAAATATTACATCGTCCCACTTTTCACGAGCTGAACCTTCTTTCTCCATTTTTGACTCCTGCAGTTTTTCTACAAAAAAAAGCTTTGTCTTTTCCCCCTTAAAAAGAATGACTATTTCCAGAATAATGTCCTCAGCGGGATACCTCATGTGTTACTCTTCCTCCATTCCCTTTGGCTTTTTATTAGAGAAGTTTTTTTATACAGAAATCTCTGGCTACACAGTTCATTGCTCCATGTTCCAGCAGTGGGATGATGTACCGTGTATTATTTATGACTGGAGAAAAAAATTGTATTTTTTCTTGAATTTAACTTAAATGGCCCATATTTTATAGAGTACATAACATCTATACACATTTCGAATTTTTTTTGAATGTTGTATTGTTTGAAATGAAGCATATTACCATGTATCAGAGTCAGTGAAACAACAACCATCTCATTAATGCAGCTTTTTCTATTCTCTCAGTTTCTATCCACGCAAAACTCAACACGAGATAAGGTCATATTCTCTTAAGCTAACAAAGGATATATATATTTTCCAGTAATTTTGCTGGAACGTGGAACTGGAATGTAATAACACTACCATATCCAGAAGATGGGACACCTAAACAAAAAAAGTAAGTTGGAAAAAAATGAATTTATGAACCACATTTGGATTTATATCATTTTCATATATAAAAAATGAAAGTTTCTTCTCCCCACGATATATTCCTTTGTGACTGCGCAAATCTAGAGAAAAACACTGGAATTAGAGGATGTTGCATAAGCAAAGAGCTATATAACACACTCTGGAGGAGTCGTGGTTCGGGACGAGGAGAACGACGTCATTTTGATCCCAAAAATGGAAGAAGAGCACACACAACGCAATTCAACCACGAGAGTCACAATGGGCAGACTTTTTTCGTGTCTAAAACCAAATATGCAAATAAGCCGGCTACATTTCATTTTCTAATTTTGAATTCCGCATAATTCACGAGCGTTTTGGTGCCCCATACTGGTTTACGGTAGAGAGGAAAAGGAAGAAGACTCGAGAAAAAAACCAATGATATTACTCCACTTTCTCATGTGTCCTCTTTTTTTCTACTAAGGTTCACAGAGAGAAGTAATGTGAGCAAAGAGCAAAAAAGTTACATTCACATTTCATACATCCACTTTACATTAAAAAATATTTCGTTCCCTAAAAAAATATATGTATTTTTGGCTTCTTTTCTCAGTCCGCCGCTATGCACTGTCAGAATAATGCAAATTCAAGGATGGAAGAAGACCCAGTGGAACTGGAACTCGAAGAGAAAGAAAACATTTCACAATTTTTTATAGGTATTCCATCCAGCGCAGTAGTATCTTTCCTATCCAAATGCGTAAGACCTCTCTCCTCATAAAGTAAAGAAGAGGAAAAAATGCGAGAAAATATTCTTGTATAATAGTTGCTCTTCTTAAACTAGGATAGGAAAAGGAAGTAGAATTTCTTGTAAAAAATTTTGTTGGTAAAAAACCGCAAGTAATTTGTGCACACACACACACACACATATATATTCACATAGGATATAATATGTAAGTTACTCGTGCTCCTCGCTGGAGCAAAAGGCACGTAAAATACATAAACCAAATTATTCTGTCAAATAAGGACAACTGAATTCTCTTGGAAAATCTAGTGGAATATTTTCCGCCACCAAAAGCATAACTGTGGATTATTACTGGAGGAGAAGGAGAAGCAAAAAAATATACCGACCTTTTTCCCTTTTCTCTTTATCCTCTGGTGGTGTGATGCCGGAGTTGGAATTATTACGATTATTATTATTAGACGTAAGACTCGATGACTCTGGTGTGTGTATGCTTGCAGAAAGAGAAAATTTCGTAGGGAAATTGTACGCAATGTCGTCTGTACCAAGGATTTTTACCATTTCTTCCTTTATTATGAGAAGGACGAACAGAGGAAGATTCCATTTTCATTATTATATTACAAGCATCATCCTCCTAGTATCAAAATAGGTAGCTTTATTGAGGGACAACATACTTCCACAATACAAACATTTTCTTCGTCACCTTCTATCCGGGAGAAGGAAAAGCAGCGGGAGACTAAGATTTCTATCTGTTTGCCTATATATATTCTTCAGCTTCAGTCTTGAAATGAGATGTAAAATGAGAGAGGAGGGATGTTCTCTGTCGAGAGATGAGTGAAAATCCTTATTGCAAATAGGAGACTTCCCTTTACACGACAAGATCATCATTGCCATCCTGTTCCTCGTCGTGAAAGCAAACATTTACTACCTTTCCCCATCATAACACTTGCCATTCACCTTGTTCATAATCGTAATAAGGATTCCCATTCACTCATTTTCCAGAGAGTGGCTGTAGAAAGCAAGGCACAGAGTCAACTTCAAAATGTTCCAACTACATTTCCCATTTTATCCTTCCCATTGTAATTGAGAAAAGGTGGAATGAGTCAGTGGAAGTGAGTGTGGAAAAGTGGAGACTACGTAAGAATTTTTTTTGGTCTAAGATGTATTTTTGTATAGTGATTTCCCAATGCACGTAGTACCAACTTTTCTTTGAGGGAAATCAGAGAGTGAGTAAAACTATTGGAGTGTGTTTTTTTCTGGCCCTCGTAACAATTTTCCAATTGGAATGGGTTGACGTGTCTGAAATGTACACGGCATATACGACATTCTGGATGGAGTAGAGGGGATGGGTTGCAACCACTTTCAAAATCCGACAGAAATTAGGCTCTTTACTACAGCTTTCCAGTCTTATGCGAAGCCATATTGAAGTGAATGGGATGGAAATGTAGGGAGAAACTCGCGAGATGTGCTATTAGACCACATTATTTCTAATAAATGCTTCTCCCTTTCTCTACTTCTATTCTTTGCATATGTACACGTAACCCGTTCCTTCCCTCTCTTCCAGCATTTTGACTTTTATATTTTTTTCTGGGAAAACTCTTTGTTACTATTACTCTTCCACTCTGTCACTTTTTTCTATTTGCCATTATGCCTTTCACCTAAAAATACACACGTTTTTTTGTTTTTCCCTAAAAATGTACTTTCACACTGGAAAAACTCTTGCACGCTCTCCCATCTCCACATTCCCCTTTCTTTTTCACTTCGTCATCGAAGGGGAGATAGAGAGAGAAGAGGAAAAAATTGCTTTGAAAAATTGAACTCGACCTGGTATTTTGGATAAATGTGGGGAAAGCTTTCGCTCCCCAAGTAAAAACAATGAGAAAGATCCCAAAAGTTCCATTCCAGCAGGGCTCTACTCTAGCTTTTTTTTCAGCTGACAATCCCGGAAAAAAATGGATGAGAGAGTAAAAGGCAGAAGGCAAACGAGAGAGATGTTCATCGTTCGTGAGGGGAGAGAGAGGAGCTCGCGTCGAGACCAGGTTGAGCAAACTTGCCATTTGTACGGCATTAGTGATGTCAATCCAACCACTCAATCCGTATAATATAGAGACGTCGCTGATTCCAGTTGACGGATACTGGCTGCGGAATGAGTGCTGCACACAATGCAGCAGCTTCTACCTAAAATACCAAATTGGTGTATGGTTTCCCCCACACACACACTGACTTTTCCCCGGTTTTTCATGAGGTGACTTTTACAAACAAAAAAATCTCCAGTGACATTGTCAAAAACAGTAAATACACTCTTTCCTCCTCTCTCTAATCTGACTACTGAATTATGGAGGAAGCATGAACGTTATTGACATTTATACGCCTAAAAAAGCAGCATTCCCAAAGCTCGTCTATACTACCGCACCACTGCATTGCACACATGAAAAAAAGCTTTGTCAAGCCAAGAATTGTAACGATAATTGCGGACTGCCGCTTTTCCCTTCCTCTCTCACAACAATGCTCTTTTCTCACTAATTACTACTGCTTCACCAGACGACCATTTCCTGTTAATTGAATGCACAAATGCTGCCAAAAAAACAAAAAAAAAGATCCTGAAGCTTTTATATAGCAAACACAATAAGTACAATTTATATTCTACCAGAATGAAACGAAACAATACAGGTTTTTTGTGTATATATTTTTAGCTACTGGAGAAAATGAATGCAGCATATTTTGTACTTCACATGATGAATGAGAAACCTGCATCATCTGGCTGACTGAACGCTGTGTGCAAGCTCAATTACTCCACAACGAAAAAATCTATATATTTACAAATAGACAATTGGCAATGACTCACGTGTTTTCCAGCTCATAAACTTATATAGTCATTGTCAGTTTTTTCGCTTTTGTTCTCCTGTGTCCAGAGAGCTTTTAAGAAAGACGGAAGTGTAATGCTAATGGTAATGGTCCAACTAAAAGGATTGGTCATCCAAATAATTTATGCAAAAGGAATGAGGAAAAATGCAACCCTTTTTTATCCAGGAGACGTTAATTGTTCCCCAGGGCCTAGTTCCACACTCTGGGTATAAAGGCGAACACTGGAGTTAACTGCAAGTGACATATCTACTCTACCCGGGGAAATATGCTCCTGCTGGGACGCTGGGAGTAAATTTTTTAGGGAAATGCTCCCACAGACAACGACAATATATATATTTGAAAGGGAATTAGGTATGAATGAATGTCAGCTGCACAAGATGGATTTCCAAAGTGTACGCAAATATTCAGCCAATAAATAAGTAAAAATGGAGACTATTTCTTTCTTTGTGACTGCTATTCTTGGCACTCAATATGGCTTAAAGATCAATAAAAAATACATCCTGCCCTGGCCTGGTGCTTTATAATCTCTCCCATAAATCCAACGAAGAGAGAGAGAGATTTTTGTTTGGTAAAAACGGATATATAAGGCGACATATGAAAATAAGGTCTCCAGTGTAAATGCGAGTTTCAATCTCCATCCTTTTCCTTCCATCAGCACACTTATTTTCTCCCACTTTTCATACCGAAATAAAATATGTCTGTTTGTATTTTTTCTTCTCCCTTCTTCTCGCCTATGACATATTCCCGTTCGTGTCGTTAATACATCGTGAGAAATGACGAACGTCTGCATTATAACACCGAAATTGGCTTTATATTTCAAGCTTTATGCTCAAGTATTCTTTCATTCTCAGGAGAGAAAATGGAATCATATTATAAGGTATGCCAAATGCACAAGCTTTTACTACTCCCTAAAAATACAAGTTGAGATTTTTTCTTCTTCCATTTTCTCCTGGAAGACTGGAAGAGACTCTCGTCCTCATCCATCTCCCATCAGCTCATATTTCAGCCTTCCTCCTTGATAAATGAGGACATAAAACATTCGACACAAATGAAAAAAACAAGACAACACACAAGATCCGATTGTGCCTGCAATATGTAAGCAACCGAGGGAAGAAAGATCTTAGATTTTTCTTTTTTTTTTGCTGAGTGCCGGAGAAAAATATTCCCTATTCTGGTGCGTTTGTTGTGTTTTTGTGCCTTGCTCAAGATTCTTCGGATTTTCGGGTTCATCTTTCCTCGGGAGGCTCTGGACATATTGCATTTATCTCTTCCTCGCATCCATCGACGAGGCTGCAGTATTATGTGCACTCAGAAGAGCAAACATTGCGTTTTTTCCTCACTCCCTTTTCCCTTCTTCTTGCTCCCATCTCTTCTCTCCACCGAACCGAGGTGGATAAAAGTCAAACTTTAGCTGAAGCTCTCGGTGAAAACACACACACACGCACAATTCGAGCACATGAAACCTTTTCTGCTTTTATGCGTACGAGCTCCCTCCGGTTGTGTGTGTTTGAGGTGGAGGAGAACTACAAGCGTGTATATCTTGATCAAATATCAATCTTTTGTCTATAATTTTCCATTCACGTACTACACTCTTATTCTCCTCCGTCGTGTTCCAATACTTTTGTATGCACAGATGAATCCGAAAAGTTTTCTAAGCTCCCATCCACCTCATCATCATCATCTTCCTTTTCATTCACCGACAGAGTATGTGTTCAGCTACGTTGAACGTTGAGAAAATCCGATGCAATGCAATCGACATTTTCGAGAGGAGAACAAGAGCAAACAGTTGGGATTCAAAAACCAAACCGAAAGTCAAATAGAGTATTCCGTCTGACTGACGGAGGGAGGATCAAAAACCTATGCGTCGCTTCAGTTGACTTTTTAGTTTATCGGTGAACGTGAGGAAGGTGGAACAGGAGGAGGATAAGAGGATCCCGGGAAGCTACTCCAAATAAAAACTTTCTGCCATGAGGGGTTTCAAAAGCTAAAAGTTCATTCGATTCCATACAAAAAAAAGTCCACGACTAGGCCAGGCGAGGGCAAGAGTATATAAGTTCTTTACATAAGTCCAGAGAACCAGAAGCAAAATGGGGTATCTTCTCTCCTCCAAACATCAATTCAATATTCCATCAGAAAAAAATTTCAATTGGAGAGGGACCGAAAAAAAAACGATGAAGGAGGGTGGATGAAGCGTTTGAAACTTTTATGAAGTACTCGTCCATATTATAAATTGCGTGTTTGCTTCGATACAAACCATCGCCAAGAACCAAGATCCATATTACTTTGTATGCTTCAGGCAGAAAAGAGAAAATTCCTCTTTTTCTTGAGCTTCTCTCCGATAGAATACTTTTTTTTGTCAGGTTGAAGCTTTATATATGGAGCTGTTTACATGGCTAAACACCTCGAAGGATTTTCCACTGAACACACATGTCTTCTCTCGGAAGATATCGACACGGATAAAAATAGTGGAAAGGATGAGTCCTTCACACCAAAACGTAATACTAATCGCCTTTGTAAAAAAAAGATTGAGATGAATGGAAAAAGTGTCTTGTCACATGTATTGAGGAGTCTAGGAAAGAAATACATCTTACGATAGGAACCATGTTTCGTACACTCTAATCTTTGTAATTGATAAGCTCATCTTCTCTCGGATGAATTTTACATGACTTGCTTTTCAAAAAAACCTTCTTCTCATTCTCGTCGTCAACTGGACATATAGTGAATTGAGCTGCCTCTTCGCTATGCTAAAGCTGTCATTCCTTTTCTGGATTAGAAGTTTGTGATAAAAATCCTTTCCCCTTTTACAACTTCATTTTCCATTGACACCTTCTCATCGTCTTTATATTGACAAGTGATTCAATACATTACAAGTCGTGTTGTTGTTTGGAAATGTAGAACATGAGAGACATTTTTTACTTGTGTGTTGCTTTTGTACTCTTTTCAGAGAATGCACGAGTCCTGGTCTTGTTTGGATTTTGAATCTATGAATGGGTAGAGGGAAATACATATTCATTGAATCAAGTAAACCCATAGGCAGATCTGATTTCATGGACGAAAAAGGAATAAGGAGGAATTAGCATGTTCAAAGGAATGACATGAATATTTGTGACCAAAGGGAACTCCATAAAAATATCATGTTTCTGCAAAACCAAAAGAGAACAAATCTATTACGCTTAGCATTGCGTGGCCCTGGCAGGCCACAAGGAGTATCCGCATGTGAAATATGATCTCATTCTGAAAAAGTCAAATTATGGAATATCCTTGAAAAAACTTGATATCATAAATTTCTCCAGGGAGGAAGAGTTATGAATTGAATTGGATGAGCATGCATGCACACACATGTGTCTCTCAAGCAAAAAATATATATGTGAAATGCATGCCTGACACGCATAATTAGATGGGACAACCATTAATCTTCATGACTGTGCAGAGAGTGGATGAGACATTATATAGTGCACTAGTATACAGGTTTCGATTTCTTTCTGAAGAAAATTAAGACGTTCCTTTTTGTCCATGGAACAAAAATGCTAACATGACATCTTACTTTCCTTTTTCCCCTTTTCTTCCTCGTATGTCAATTATAATCTGGCTTAAGAGTTTATTATCCTCGATCGCCAAGAATAAGGAACAATATTATTTTGAAAAAATTGTCTTGATGAGATGCCCATACCTGGAGGAGGATTACGCTTCAAGACTGAACCCATCGTTGCAAATAAATTCCATTGTCGTTTCAGATTTAGGAATATTCCACTTAATTCTGAAGGTACGAATATATGTACATA
>JAQFZW010003627.1:0-12424 GCA_034687055.1 Heteromurus nitidus | reverse complement strand
TACTTAGGTTTGCAACATGGAGAACGTTGATCCACTGGGGATTCATACCGGCGAGTCAATCGTTGTTGCTCCCAGTCAAACTCTTAGCAATCATGACTATTACATGCTACGGGCAACAGCACTCAAAGTGATCCGACATCTTGACATTGTGGGAGAATGCAATATTCAATATGCACTTTGTCCCAACTCCGATCAATACTACATCGTTGAGGTTAGCATCTGCTTTTTATATTGTTAGACTTGGAAGGATATAAAGGATCCGAGAAAAATCGGCTTCTGTACTTCTTTCTTTCGTGTTAGCTTTTTATTTTCACTTCAATATCAAACACACCGGAGGAGCATAAGTGCCTTCTCGTTCTCGACTTGCACAAACTTTTTTAGAAATTCATGAAACCATTAGTTCAAATTAGAAATGTTTTATTTAAGTTGTACCAGCGAGTCTCTTATCTTGTCCTATTCTCATGAATCCAGGTTAATGCACGACTGTCCAGAAGTTCTGCTTTGGCAAGCAAAGCTACCGGATATCCCTTGGCATATGTTGCAGCAAAACTTGCTCTGGGAAAGTCGTTAGTTGAGCTGAAAAATTCGGTGACGGGATGCACCACCGCGTGCTTCGAACCAAGTTTGGATTATTGTGTGGTGAAAGTTCCACATTGGGACTTCAGGAAATTTTCCGGCGTCAGCACGAAGGTATATGTTCCGCTATGAGTTTGTATGAACTTTTGCTGCACAAGTTTTCTGAATAATCCACAGGAACACGAATTCTACAATATACATTTACTTAATATGAAAACTGCATAAAAGTCATAATATAACATATATGAAATGTCATGATACAGATCGGAAGCTCCATGAAAAGCGTAGGAGAAGTGATGGCAATTGGAAGGAAGTTTGAGGAAGCATTCCAGAAAGCTCTGCGTATGACAGACGAACACATTCTGGGATTTGACCCTGATTCAGAGCTGCACGTGTCAGATGAGGTTTGTTATTTTTTGTTTTTGCAATAATCTATATGCAACCGCTCTTTGACATTCCAAGAAGTTAAGGTGACT
Organism: Heteromurus nitidus; assembly: GCA_034687055.1. Lineage (NCBI taxonomy): Eukaryota > Metazoa > Arthropoda > Collembola > Entomobryomorpha > Entomobryidae > Heteromurus > Heteromurus nitidus. Next base: position 11,372 of record JAQFZW010003627.1, on the reverse strand, counting down.
TTTCCTATGAACTGACATTGCTAAAAAAATAAAAACATAAAAATTAGCAGAGGATACACACACTTTCGTGATATATCATGACTTTCTCGGAATAACAAATCATAATTGACATGTACTTTATCACTTTTGCCACAGGAACTCCGATGTCCCACTGACAAGCGAATGTTTATATTGGCAGCAGCACTCAAAAAAGACTACGACATTGACCGACTATATGAGTTGACTAAAATCGATAGATGGTTTCTTTACAAGTTGAAAAATATCATAAGTTTCCAAACGAGATTGGAAAGCCTTGGCCTAAAACAACTGGGAAAGGGAATCCTCGAAGAAGCTAAACGACTCGGCTTCTCAGACAAGCAAATTGGAATCTTTGTGAAAAGTACTGAGCTCGGTGTGAGGAACATTCGCGGAGAATACGGTACGCAAACAAAACGAACGTTAAGAAGATGTGGTCAATATATGCGTCATAAAAATACAAGTATAACTCATTTTATGAGTTCCCGTTTTCAACTTAGGTTCATATACTTACTTCATACTTGAGAACTTTTTCTTTTGGTGAAAGAGGAAGAGAATCTAGAGCAAACAAAAGGACTCAAGCTGTTTTATATGAGATGTTAAAGTGATCAAATAATACTTTTTCTCTCGTAGGAGTGATGCCATTCGTGAAGCAGATTGATACTGTTGCTGCTGAGTGGCCAGCTTCAACAAACTACTTGTACTTGTCATATAATGCGGCCGAGCATGATCTGGAGTTTCCCGGAAATCATGTCATGGTCATTGGTACGTGGACAAAAAAATACTTCCTTTCATAATAAAATGTGTCCGAAATCATTGCGATGATATGATGCAATATAAACACTTTGAAATAATGACAAGACCAGGATAAGTTGAGCGTTTGTTATTTTTTATGTATGTCAATGTCTTCAGGATCTGGGGTTTACCGTATTGGCAGCTCGGTTGAGTTTGATTGGTGTGCAGTTGGCTGCATTAGGGAATTGCGAAAGTTGGAAAAGAAAACGATTATGGTCAACTACAACCCAGAAACTGTCAGTACAGACTATGACATGTGCGATCGGTTATACTTTGATGAGATCTCTTTTGAGGTAAAAAAATGGTTATCGCAGAGGGAATCATACTTTCAGAGAGGAGTTTCATAATTGAAAGTCGAAAGTGTTCATTAAATGATATATATGACTCTCTATAATGTTTTTACGTTACAGGTTGTAATGAACATTTATAGCCTTGAGAATCCTGAGGGCGTCATTCTCTGCATGGGTGGCCAGCTTCCAAATAACATCGCGATGGACTTGCATCGACAGAACGCAAAAATTCTTGGATCCTCTCCTGAGAGTATTGACAACGCTGAGAATCGCTTCAAGTTCTCTCGAATGCTTGATAGAATTGGAATTTCACAACCAAGGTTTGTGAAATTGAGAGCAAATGTGGGCATTGCTTTTCGCTCACTTTCATCATCAATTTCTCACGAGAGAATAAATATATGTAATTTATATCTATACCCGGTTTATATGTCTGTCTACATGTCATATATAAAGGTGGAAGGAACTCACAACTTATGAATCAGCAGAAAAATTCTGCCAAGAGGTGGGCTACCCGTGTCTCGTCCGACCTTCGTATGTGCTCAGTGGGAAAGCCATGTTGGTTGCACATAGTGCACAAGATCTGCAAAAGTACTTGACGAACTGTGCTCCTGTGAACAAAGACAAGCCAGTGGTTATCTCGAAATTTATTGTGGAAGCAAAAGTAAAGGCATTAAACAGAGATATAATCGTATCTTATCGCCGTTTATATATGGTCTTTCCTAAACTATTACTAACCCATTTCTGGTTTTTTTTGCCACAGGAAATTGATATTGATGCGGTGGCAAGGGATGGAGAAATTATGTGTATGGCCGTATCGGAGCATGTGGAGAATGCAGGAGTACATTCAGGGGATGCGACTCTCGTAACGCCTCCTCAAGACTTGAATCAAGAAACGCTGAACAAGATCAAAACGATTGTGAATGCAATCGCAAGATCATTGGAAGTTACTGGTCCCCTAAATATACAGTTGATTGCAAAAGTATGCTTTCCTTTTGTTATAAATTCGGCAATATTACCCATTTACTTCACACGAATGTTCGGGAAACGTATACTAGATTGCTTTCTGTGTTTTTAGGACAACGAGCTTCAAGTAATTGAATGCAACGTTCGAGTGTCAAGGTCGTTCCCGTTTGTGTCCAAAACACTTGACCATGATTTCGTGGCAACTGCGACGAAAGTTGTTATTCGAGATAAGGTCGATCCTGTGGATGTAATGAGTGGTTGTGGTCGAGTAGGAGTTAAAGTTCCACAGTTTTCCTTCTCTAGATTGGCAGGTACTTATTCCACATTAACGCTTTCGCTTTGTATAATAGTACATCATTCCCGAAATCACGCCATTGTCACCTGGTCGTGGCAGATAGAATATACGTATGGCAGTGATGATTAAAGATTAAGCTGTTTGGTTTATTGCAATAGATGCTTCGACTGCAATTTATTTTTATTGTTTTTAGGAGCGGATGTCATGCTCGGTGTTGAGATGGCTTCCACAGGCGAAGTTGCCTGCTTTGGAGATAACCGGTATGAAGCATACTTGAAGGCAATGATGAGCACAGGATTTATTATCCCTAAAGGTTCTATTCTCTTATCTGTCGGCACATACAAGGTTTGCAAACACACTGAGCACATTATTATGTATAATCAAATAATACAAGAAACAATTTTGTACATTTATCTACAATCACACGCATGTTTTACATTCAATACAGCAATATTTCATAGTTATAAACTCGGATTTTATATTTATAGCACAAGTCGGAACTGCTCCATTGCGTGAGAACGTTACAGGGAATGAATTACAAACTGTATGCAAGTATGGGCACCGCAGACTACTACATGGAACATGGCGTAAAGGTAATAATTACTTTTTGAATTTATATGGCACCTTTCATACATAAATTTAATTGTAAGTTCTGGTTCTCTCGCATACGCAGTCATTTGGCATGCATGCATGCATATGACAAAACTGAAATAGCAAGTCGGAGCTTTTTTGCAAAATAAATAACGATTAGATTAGTTACGCCTAAATAATTATAAATCAGTCGATTCAATACCATCCAAATGATCCATTGACAAATTAATGGATTGTCTGGGAAGGAATCCTGCAGGGGAACGTGGCCTTGGAGGTGTTGCAGGAGGCGTTTCCTCCCTCACCACTGATGATCCCATGAACTTTATCGATTCCTGCCTTCTCAGTACTCTTCTGTCTGATGGAAGTTTAGTTGGTTTCGTTCTGGGAGCAGGCGATGACTCCACTGCGCTCTGTAAAGATTGTAAACTAGCGGCGAGCTTTGGTATTTCAAATTTCTTTGCTGGAGGATAAATTTCCCTTTCTGGTGTTGGTGGAACTGGCAACTTTCTCAAGTCCCAGTTGCTAAGAAAGGTTGGCATTGCGCCATCTCCAGGACCCATTGGATCCGCTGGATATCTATTCGTAGAAGTGGGAGGAAGCGACTGCCGAGATTTGATGTACTGATGCATGTTCTCGCTCCCCATAATAGCTCGTAACCGCAGTGTCTCTTGCTGGAATTATTTTTTTAAATAAAATTTAGCTAAAATTCTGCTGAGCATTTAGTTTTCAAAAATTGGAAATTGTTACTTACTCGATATTTTACAAAATCGTCCTCTTCGAAAGGACTGATCCCTTGCTTGTATTCGTCTTCTTGGACGAGTTCACACAAGTTTTCGATGTGCATCACGTACATTGTCGCTTGACTGTAGCTCTTGATTTTCACAGCTTTGTCCGCCATATCGAGGAACTGCTTGAGGAAAAATTGTACAACGAGTAGGATTCGGTAGATACTCAGCGAGCCTCGCAGGATTGGAGATTTGCGTAAATTAATCGAAGCCCTTTTTTCGCCCTCTGGTACCCTATGCTCGGGATCGGATTTCAGTTTTTCCTCCTCTTTCTCTTTCTGCAATTGCCTTTTCTCCTTTTCCTTCAAGTAATTCTGGTAGTCCTTCCGAATTTTCGAATTTAGTTTGTCCTTCTTTTTCTCTGGAGCGTTCGCCGCTCTAGCTTCTTTCCTCATGCTAAAGAGGTTGTCGTCGATTGAATCCTGTCAAATTCAATTATTTCCAAATCAAGCATTGATTTTTGATTATGACTCGGCTATACTCAAAACTAATGGAGCGACTTCGGAAGTATAATATATAAATGGCATTTTCATCATTACCTGTTGGCTTAGGAGATCATGTCTGATACCTTTCTTCTTCCGACTTCTCCGTTGTTTCTGGCGTTCTTGCTCGCGCTTATTTTCATCCTCTTGATCCTTTTGCATTTGCATAAACGCACTTGTCTAAGGATAACGAATGACACATGAATTTTTTTTAAATCATGCATTGCACGAATGTTATGTCGCATTCATAAAAGCATTTAACCCACCTTCGCTAGTAGATTCACATCCTCCGTTGTTAGGATTTCGTAGAGATTTTTGAAGCTCGGCAGTTCATACGAAGTTTCCGTTTTCTTAACATGCTTCAAGTTTCGGAATGCGTATATACAATATATCAGAATATTCTCACGAATTCGCTTGACATGAGCTTGGAGGAAATTTAGGTTTACTTTAGGAATCCCCTGCAGAAGATTTCTGGTACGAATAAAAAAGCTTGGCATATGTGATCTACTGAGGCAATCCAAAAAGTTGCCGAACAAAACCTCTAAATGATTTCCTGGCTGCTCATCATTCCACCCTGAGAAGTTTTTATGACACATGAAATATAAAAGATTTCGAATGTGCTCATGGCCAATCCCTTGCGGGCCCAAGGGCGCAATAAACGCTCGGAACAGAGTTGCAGCGAAGATATATGCTCGCCACTGAGGACCTCGGAGTGAGTTGAGTAAATCAATTTCTGAGTCCTGAAAATTGAGCTCCCATTCAAGGATCTGCTCTGCGTTGAAAAATTCGGGTGAGCGGTAGCCCAGAGGAATGGCATTGCATCCGTACAACTGAATCTGTTCCATTTGACTTTGCGAAGGCCACTTCTCTCCTCGTGCATTTTCGCGGTGTGCGTGTGAACTGAGTTGGTGAATAAACTGGACGATGAGACCTTGTGGCCAGGATTTGCTATGGAGTGCGGGGGTGAATGAGTAGGTGACGTCGTAGCATCCGGTACTGACGCCATCGTCATCTCCCTTCTCTTTTGGATATTGGTATTGGATTGGGATTCGTATCGTCGTGCCAAGAACAACCCCTTGGGTTAATGAATGGGAGGGCAATCCCACGTTGAGACCAACGTAATTAAATTCTGAACAGGCGTTTGCGGAAACCTGCAGTGAATTGAGATAGAGCCGCATTTCATACGTCGCCTCGCCATCCTTCTTGTTTTTCTTCCGCTCTCCGTCAGAGCCCCTGTCATAACCGTCGTAGTTATCTGATTCACTCTCTTCACCAGAGGATGACGTTGACTCATCTTCATTGCTGTCATCAGAAGCGTCCGGGTTCTCCAAGGATATCTTCTCGAACTTAATTTCGTCGTAGCAGTTTTGTGGTATTGGGTCATACTTGGAACCCAGTGGGATAAGCGTTTTTCGAGATTTTCGTCCAAACTCTGTCAACCTTTTCAAATTGTGCTTTTGCCATCTTTCCCTTTTAACCTCACTTCCTATAGAGCTGTAAATTGATTTCGTGCTGCACGTATAAGAAAGGATGTATCATCAGATTATTAATATTATTTTACGATTCAAAATTAATCTTAGAAAAGGCCTTCATGCTGACCTTGTTGTGTCGTACCCAGAGCTTTCTTTCCCTGGCGAATCCCTATTCGGTGTTAGAAGGCTCGGAACTGATTTTGAGTGTTGTTGGTTGAGTATTCTTTGGGAAAGAAATGATCATAATTGTTTTCCTTAGACATTTTCATTACATTGCATACTTTCCCCATCTTTGAAAATGTGCCGTTTAAAAATTAACACTTGCCTGGTAGGACTTGAGTGGGGATATTCGAATCCTGATTCCGCCGAGCGCGTGGGATTTTTCCCATTAAAGACGGAGACGGGAGGAGTAGTTGGTGCATGGACCACAAACTCAGGATGGTTCCGTTCCTATTGAAATTCAATCAAGTTGCTTCGTATTACACCAAAGCTATAATAAATTCTTCTAAATCGTGTAAAAGCACATAAAGCCAGTCCTCACATTTCTTGCCATGATAAGTAATAAGTGGAGGTAAATTCACCTGTTGTCTCTCCTTAGCTGTCATGAATCTATCATTTTGCATAGCCAATGCCGCTCTCGAGGTTGAAGGTTGTTGGTTTAATTCCATAGCAGATCTGCTGATTGGATTCTCTAAGCTGCGAATTGGAATGAAATTCACAGACTCCTTGAATACTATAAGCAATGTAGCATCAGATATGAAGCAGAAAAAATAATCTCTAGATATCCATACCGAGACAATTTTTCCCGGAATTCTCTCATGTCCCTATCTACTTCATCTTCGTGCTCTTCTATAATGGAAGGAGGTGGCGTTCCTTCACCCACACTCGAGGACTCTGAGAGAACTCCGTCACTATGAGGCAGGTTGTACGTATTCTCAATCTCACCGGCATAACCAAAGTCAGAGCTGGAGTGGTGGGGTACAGGTAACTCTTTCCTGAAATTTATCGGCCTGTCGACGCATTGGAGTCTCACGTAACCCTGAACTGTAAAGGGGAATAGAATGGTATACAAATTCCGTATTCTATGGCGTAAATTTTTGGTCCCGCTATAATCCATTGAGAGTTCAGTATGTAACAGAATGTTCAGTCTTACACTCAGCAGTTTTGACAGGTTGTTCCATACAGAATCTTGCAATTGGTGAGGCACCTTTGGCATGCGAATATTCCTTGATGTCTTCATACTCGCTTTGATCATAAACTTCCAAATTATCCCACGTCAAGTTGAACTCCAGTGGAAGAAGGCCGTCTGTCATAAAAGTGTCCTTCAAGCCAACCCCGCCGTAGAACGAATCAATTTCTTCAACAGCCTCAACATTACCGTTGTAAATGTAATTTTGTGCGACAACATGACTCATTCCTGACAACAGCTTGATTCGTCTGTCTCCTAAAATCATTCCTTCAAGAGGGTCATTTGCCAACTTCTCCGTCATTTCCCGTTCAATGTTGCGTTTGAAAGCGTTCGCCTCATCTCTCGCTCTAAATTGATTACAATCACATTCAATTCATTTTCATTAATTTTCATTGTTCATTTCATGTGTTAACAAATTGTTGAGCCTTTGACACCAGCTTATATGATTTGTAGATAGTGCCGTTTCAGTTTAAATTATCCATTTCTATTCAGCAGCGATTTTCTATCAATTGGTGATATCATTCTCGTTCCGCATGATAACTAAAGAATGTACTCCGAGCTCAGCGCATTCACGAAGAAGCATTTGTTTTCCATGTTCAGATAAGATTATGTAGGTACATTATACATGTAGGAAGCTCCATTAAATTGTCATTTATGATTCTTTTTGATATTTTCATGGAATTCGGGAAGAGAAGGCTCTCCACAAATGAGGAACCACTCTTAAAATGTATTTAGGTTCAATTAGCAAAAATGTTTGAACATGTGTACAAACAAGGTGACATTATTACTGTCTGTATTTTAGTTTCAAACAATCAATTTTCTCAGTCTGCATTCACTTATCCGCATTAATTCCGCGAAATATTAGTATTTCTACGCAAAAGTTATACTTGTACAAAGATGCCGGCATAATATCGAACATCGAAGATGAGGTGCTCGCTCGTTGACAAATGACGCACAGTTTTACGTGTGTTCACCATGCTTGAAACAAGGCACTTGTGGATGAAGTTAATGGAACTACGCATACGCGTTGTGGAAATAGAATGGAACTATGCATACGCATTGTGGAAATAGGATTGAATGTGAATTTTTGTACTTACTTTTCGTAATTGTCAAAAAACTGGATGCACATTAGCAAGTTGTCGAGAATGAATATGCGAGGATCATTCATTAATTCTTGTCTTAGACGAGACTTATGATATTCTTTCATATTTCTGAGCATATCCTCATATCGTTGTTCTTCCAATTCTTCCGGAGTTACTTGTTTCGTCTGACCCTCAGGACTTCGAATACTGTCCAGGGACACCTTCCTACTTCTTCCATTTCCACTTCCTACGCAAATATTCCCCATTTTGAACTTAAAGTGTGGGCACGGTCGAACGTTATACAATACTAGGATAAATCATGAATCACATCCAATGGATGCAGTATTTCTTATTTTGGAAAACTTCCTCAATGCCATCCAGCCAAAAAAACCCAGATTACTTCACATAGTTTAAAACAAAATACTTTTCACGTCCGAAAAAAGGCACTGCTCACATCTTCCAGATTACGCATTAGCAACACAATACACATGCCATCCCCAATCTCACAGTAGCAAACTTGTGAAGATCAGCAACGGAGGAACAACTGATAAGTTCGTCATATATGGTTGTGATTTTTTTTGGATATCGGTAAAGCCGATTCCCTTCCTTGATTGCAGCTCCCGTATGCCTACGCAGACCGTTACAGTTTACGATGCAAGTGAGACTGGCCAGGGAATCATGAGTACTGGTCGAGTAGTCGTAACTCTCACAATGACCATCTCGTCTAACCAACTGTGGCTGATGACGGATACAAGAGAACATGTCTTCTTATCTTATCTTTCCTTAAATCCATGTTTCTCTTATATCTCTCATTTAGTTTTTCACTCATAATCACGTCAGCAGTGGGAATCAATAATGTATTTGTATCGGAGAAAAATTAAATTTTGAGCCTTTAAGCGTGACGATGTTTAAATCGTCACCGGCAAAATAAAAATGCACTTTTAAAATGTTGACATAAGCTATGCGACACTTCCATAAAAGGACGTACACAATTTGTACTCAAGTCGAGGATAAGCCAGCTACTCATATATTTTTGCATCTGGGTTCACATTTTGTGCTCAACTTGCGCAAGTATCGCGTAGACATTAATGAAAGATTTTTTCATGCATACGTTATTTGCAATTTGTTTGCGCACTAATTGAAAGGATTTGCAATTTACCGCAACCGAGACAAATAATCTTTTTGTTTCTGATGCATGCCCGAAATGGTGGTAGGATGATGTGACAAACGGCATGATCATGATCTCATCCCGATGTATACATATGCGCCTTATATGCATGCTGATATAAAACCACAAATTTTGATTTGAAAATTTCACATAGAGTTTGGTGAACATTGGTATGTATTTGGCTTTGGAGTGACTAAATGCAAATGTCTCAAAGTAAACAAAATATCATTTAGGAAATTCCTTGTTCACGAAGTATTTTATGCTTGTCTTAAAAAACCCTGTCATTTGAAAAGAATGTCTACCCACAAAATGCATTAGTAAAAAATAGCACTGATTTGGTAATTTTCACCGTATTTTTCCTAAATCTGCAGTGCTACTTATCATGTTGAGTAGGCATGCTGATGTTGACTGATTATTTTCCAGATGCAAGTTGATTCAACATTTATATTTAGGTACCTAGATCTAAATCGACATGTGGCAACATATCGATATCATTTCTTTACATGACAGTAGCTCTTCCCACTTGTTGTCCTCAGCATTGTACCTCAATAATAGTTTATTCACGGCACATTGAATAATTTCAAGAGTCAAGATGATAAGATCTCCCAGCGTGTAAATAATATTATGAACATGCATATTTCTGTGATTACGGTAGCTTGAATTGCTACATTACATACGAGTTTGTTATATAGCCGAAGCTACTCCTGGAATATCATAGATCAAAGTCGAGTTTCCCAAATTGGAAAAATGCGTTGATCACAAGCATGCTTTGTCATTAAAAGTTCACACCAAGGCTCAACGTATCGTTGATGATGATGACTTAATTGAAACTGATCGGTATGTTTGACGTGTTCTTGAATTTCCAGATAGAACCTATTGAGTGGACGTTCGAAAATATTGGCGAAGAAGGCCATGAAGGAGAACTAATTCATTTATCGGACTATCTCGCCCGTCGTCAACTGGATTTGGTAATCAATTTGCCAATGCGATCTGGTGGAGCTCGCCGTGTCTCCTCCTTCCTCACGCATGGTTATCGCACGCGTCGCTTAGCTGTCGATTATTCTGTCCCACTCTTAACTGACGTGAAATGCGCAAAGCTGATGGCTGAGGTAGAAAGCAACGCAGCATTTTTCTCACTGACAACTAAAATACAATATATACCTATTTATGGACATGCATAAACTATTTCGGTATGTGTGGAATGTTTTATAACACAGGCTCTCTGCAGACTGGGACGAATTGCTCCTGAAGTGAAGCCTCACATTGACTGTATTTCCTCAAGGAATACTATAAGGATTCCAGGTTTAATTGATGTGCATGTCCACATGCGAGAACCTGGGCAAACACACAAAGAGGATTTTTCAACTGGGACCGCAGCAGCCCTTGCTGGAGGGTTCACCATGGTTTGTGCTATGCCCAATACCCAACCACCTGTCATTGACAAAGCTTCTCTGGCAGTGGTGAAAGAGGTAAAAATAATAATCTTTTTTTGTCAGCTATCGATATATTTTTTATCTGGAGGAACAGGGACATTAATCATTGTCACCGTTGCACACTTTATCAAAGCTTGCTAAAAAGGGAATGCGCTGTGATTATGCACTATTCGTCGGCGGGACGGAGAAAAATAGCGAGGAAATTCCAGAGCTATCATCTATGGTTGCTGGACTCAAGCTGTATCTGAACGACACATTCACGACATTGAAGATGAATGACATAACGATGTGGACTAAGGTATTGATACATCAACGAAAAATGATGATAAACTAGTGTGATATGGTGAAGCTCTATTCAAATGTTTCTGTAAAAATTGATCGATTAATCCTCAAAATTTGATTATTTAATTCCACCAACCTCTAGCATTTCGTCCATTGGCCAGAAAATGTGCCACTCTGTGTACATGCGGAAAGTAGTACATGCGCGGCTGCGATACTGGTTGCTAGCATTCATAATCGCCCAGTCCATATCTGTCATGTGTCATTGAGGGAAGAGATAGAACTTATCAAGGCTGCAAAACTGAAGGTATGTGTTAATGAAAAATATCATGGATTTTATCGTGTGAATGGGATCAAAATCGCGACCGGAACTGTTTGCATGTAAATATATAATGGATGTTTCACTTTTCGCAACCAATCTGCCCTGATATCACGAGAATAATAAGTGATTTCTGCAGAACTGTATTCACAAAATGATGAATTAGATTATACTATGCACTTTCCGAAATGAATTTCTCTTACAGTTATTATCA
>JAQFZW010003626.1:0-12427 GCA_034687055.1 Heteromurus nitidus | reverse complement strand
ACCAACTAGCCATTGTTGCTACTCACATATCTTGGAACTCCTATGCTTTGGAGTAGTGGTATGTAGATACACTACAGTCAGCATCCCAAATTTTTGGGGTGATGGACCTTCCTGGAATGGTTGGACATGGGGATGAGCTACAGTATTTGTTTGAGCATCCTTATTTAGGCCCTGCCCTTAAGCCAAATTCGGAGGATGAAATTTACTCAAGGAAATTAGTGGCATTGTGGAAGTCATTTGCCAAGCATGCGTAAGTTTTATAAAGCTCATTTCCTTTTCTGAAACAAGAATTCACATAATTTTTGTATTTAATAAATTTGCAGTGGATCCAGTTTTGAGTGGGACGAAGACAAGAAATTGGCTTGGACACCTATAAAATCTGAAGATTTGACAGCGGACAAGCTTCTTAATTTTGAGCTGCTCAATATTGACAAAGACCCTACGATGATAAAAAAGGACTTCAGCGAACGCGCACGATTCTGGATTAAACTCCTTCAAAAGTATGGGAGGCGACCAGGGAGTGAGAGTGGTCACAAAACCGAGTTGTGAAGATATTTGAATAAATTTAATTGTGAAATTTAATGACTACGTTACATATAAATATGAAAATGTGCAATTTTCGAAACTTAAGAATGAATGTAATAAAAGTATCCAGTTTCAATCTGCATTTAGCATCGAAATTGCAATACATTCAGTTCATTTTACGAAACGGTGGAATATTTGGAGACGTACATCGAATTATTCAACATTCACAGCACAAATACAGATTGCACCTCGACTCAGATAAGGAGTTGATTATCTGGTTCACAGCCTTTTACTGATAAAGATTTATGTTTTTGTTCAATATTGGGGAAATTATGCACAATCGGGAATCAGCACATAATTTTGCATGGAGTTTGTGAATCAATTGAACTTATTGGGATGAGGACATGAGGAGAACATTGTGCGAATAGAATAAACTTCCAACGGGCATTGATTTGAGGAGGAATGGTGATCATGTCCATGTTTATATATGACATAACTATTATAAACCAATTGATTGGAGACAACTTGTCAGCGCCGGATCGAATTTTTCAAGATTGTCCACGTCTGCGTAGCAAATTACTTCACATTTTGCATCCATCGAAAGATAATATATTTTACCCACAATCAAAATGATCACTTTCAAAGTTTCGAAAGTGTTGCCGTTGTTGGTTTCGCTCTGTGCGGTGGGAACTTTCAGTGAAGACGTATCCCCAACTATTGCCCTAACTAGAAACGGCCCACTACAAGGATTTATTAAAGACTCGAGGGAAGGGACGAGCTACGTAGCCTTTTTAGGTCTTCGATATGCCGAGCCACCAGAGCGTTTTGAGGTACAATCTTAAAATTCAAATCAGAGTATTAATCAATAAATAGCTTACAAATCTTTAAAAGGGTCCTTGAACTTTATACCCGTTCCATTCAACAGCCTCCTCAACCCCTCAAGAGAACATGGACAGAACCAAGACTAGCCAATACTCCAGGGCAAAGATGTGCTCAAATAGAAGAAAATGGAGATTTCGTCGACACGGAGGACTGTCTCTTCCTCCACGTTTATGTTCCGAAGAATGTTTTGGAGGACGCCACCTCCAGTTCGAAACTCCCTGTTATGGTATGGATTCACGGAGGAGGTTTTGGATTCGGAGATGGGGCCAATTATGGACCGGACTATTTCATGGATGACGGCGATGTAGTTTTAGTCACTTTGAATTACCGACTTGGAATATTCGGTAATAAATTGCCTATATGCATTTAAAGAAGAAGCAATATAAATATTTAAATTATTCATAATTTCAAACGGTAACAATTTTTGTGCGCAGGATTCCTGTCCTTCGATAACGACGCCATCACCTCCAACAACGGCCTTCGAGATCAAGTCATGGCTTTGCGCTGGATCCAAGAAAACATTGGTGCCTTCCAGGGAGATCCTTCGCAAGTGACCGTCTTTGGGAATAGTGCCGGCTCCGCCTCTGTCCACTACCTCCTCATGTCTCCCCTCGCAGAAGGACTGTTTCACAGAGCGATCATGCAAAGTGGAGCCTTTAGTTTCTGGAGTTACACTCAGGACCCAAGGGATGCAACCTTGAAAGTGGCAGAAGCGTTGAAGTGTTCGCCAAAAGCTTCCAGTGACAAGTTGATGGCAACACAGATCAAGAAATGCTTGAAAAAGAAGGAAATGAAGAAGATTCATCTTGCAGAATGGCTTTTCTGGATGGTAAGCTAAAATAAACTTACGATTAGATTTACTTATCTAACTTTGCTTATCTATCAAAAATGCCTCTAACCTATTATTCATAGAGGTGGCCACAAGCTAATAAGGTTCCACGATTCCTTCCAACGGCTGGCGAAGGTTCCAGCAACCAATCATTTTTCTCAAGGGCCCCCGGTTCACTGTATGATGGAGCAACATCCCCGAGCAAATACGTCAACAAGGTTCCAGTTATGATTGGAGTCACGAAGGATGAAGGAAGTACTGTGTATGCCTCGTGTAAGCAATTTTTTTGGCAATGACACGTTTCCCTTCAAAGTTTCTAACACATTTCCATTCATATTGGTTTCATGAATATTTGCAGTTGTGCTAAGCAGCGACAAGGATACGGAAGAAATGGAGGAGCTTTGGGAGGAAGCTGTCGCAGCCAAAGGACTCTTTCTTGAAACACACTTTCCTGAAAAGAAGCATCCAGGAATCGCGGGTTTAATCAGGAAGTTCTACTTCGGCTCGGAGGAAATCTCGATCGAGACAAAGGAGGAGGTGGCCAATATGTACAGTGACTCGATGTTTTTTATGCCGGTTATGTTGGCAGCGGAGGAAATGGCAAAAGAAGGGTTCACCGTGTATCCTTACATCTTCAATTATTATGGAGGGTGGAGCATTCGGAACGGCGCACAACTTTTCGACTTTCCAGGTTAATCTTTGAATACGTCATTCAACCAACGTCGTATTGAAACCTAATACGTCATCCAGTAAACCAAATGACCTGTTAACATAAATTTGAGGTTTGCAAGAAAAATTTAAAAAATTATGGCGTTGATGTTTGTCATTCAGGAATGATTGGACATGCGGACGAGTTACAATACATGTTCCCACATCCTTCGTTGGGTCCACCGTTAAAGCCCGGATCAGAACAGGAGGAGTTCTCCAGGGCATTTGTTAAATCCTGGAAAACTTTTGCGAAAGAGGGGTATGCAGAAATGAAAGCATATTCTGTAGGCTAACGATTTAAAAATAACAATGTCGTTGATTTTGTGGTTAACAGGAAGCCACCTTCAGAATGGAACGCCGACAAAGCATTGGATTGGCAGCCGATAAACCCTGAAAAGGCAAAAGAATCTTCCCTCAACTTTCAGCTCTTATCCATTGACCAAGATCCGAAAATGGTTGAGATTAGTTTCAAAGAGCGAATCCAGTTTTGGGTGGACCTTGTGAAAAAGTATGGGAATAAGCCAAAGAGTGACGCAAGCCCCACGGGCGGAAGTAAACCCACAGAAAAAACAGAGCTGTAAATTAATAAATCTTGAATGAGCCATTAAATATTCATCAAAGAGATCATCAAAATAAAAGAGCACCGAAAATTGCCTCCTCGAGTTCTCGTTGCACATGAAATTTCGCGTTTCGTCAAATTGCTACATTATTGCTACAAGTTGTTACATTACATGATGCTTAGAAATTAATTGTGAGCACGAAGACTTCCTTTAAATTTATGAACCATAATTAATCCATATCGCTAAACACAATTGCCCATTCTTCACCGAAATTTTTACAACGCAATTCCGTATTTTATGTATTCTGTGATATTTTATGAACGAAACGATTGGCGGAGATAGGCATTTCCTTTGCAGTTCTTAAGGCATTCGCAACGACGAATCCACATCATTGTCAGAACCATTATCGAAAGTTATTTTAAGGATGGGACGGAAATTTCTCCTCTTTTCGTTACTAACACTTGCCCTTCTCCATTTTGGAGACTGTGACTTCTTCGACTTTTTAAAAGGAGGGTCCAAGAAGGAGGAGGAACCTCCAAGTAAAGATGAAGCAGAGCCCGACAATTCGGATGCAACAGAGAAATCCGAAGTTAGGTTTCTACTTCGAAATCGAAAGTAAGTTTTTTTAGTACAAAAGCATATTCATTTTGATTCTTCTGAAAGGAAATCGTAATAACCCGAAGAGTTGATCCACTCCACAATTTTTCTTAAGGCGACAATCGTGGGATGCGATGACTGCTGATGATGTTCCAGCGAAAGTATGGCAGGAAACGGGCGCTCTGAAAGTAATCATTCATGGCTTCTCAAATGACAAGTACAACAAAAACCCGATAGCGATTATCCGCGACCAAAATGTGTTCGACATTGGACTCGCCTACGGAATGCATAGAAAGTCCACGAATGTAATTATCGTCGACTGGACTAAACTCGCGACACAGACCAATTTCGACTATAAAATCGCAAAGCAGGGCGTCACGACCGCGGGTGAGGCAGTTGCCGACTTTCTAATGGACTTGAAAGATGAAGGCCACTTCAAAGAATGGGATGACGTTCACATTATTGGAGCTTCGATGGGGGCTCACGTCGCTGGCGTCGCTGGCTTAAAGATCTTCAAAGAAACAGAGTCAAAGGTGGCGAGGATCACAGGTAAAAACTAATGATTTTTTAATATTTAAAATTGAAGGCACGAACGATTATTTTGTGTATGTACATAACAAATTTTTCTTCCAGGGTTGGATCCTGAAGGACCTGAATTTGACAAGGCAGGTGGCGAGGAATATGAAGATGAGGAGAATGCGCTTGATAATGAAGATGCAGAGTTCGTTGATGTGAGATTGACTTTTTAAATGAATGTGACGGCAAAATCAAATTGTAATTCATAATTGGAAATTTCGAATCGAAGGTTATTCATTGTAATGCGGGCAATGCAACGAGTTTCATAGGCGCAACGTTGGAAGGACGGTATGGCTCTGACGTTCAGTCAGGACACGTTGATTTTTATCGTAATTATTTTTTTTACTTTATTTCATATTGTTGCATATATCTTAATGATCGTAAAGGTAGCTTAATTATTTTACAAGAACAATAACGCACGATTTTATGTAATTAGCAAATGGAGGAACGAAACAGGGTGATTGTGGACCTTTTACTGAGACGGCTGGTAACTGTGTTCATTCATTCATATATTGCTAATTGAACTAATTCTTAAAGAAATGCGTTGTTGTTCACGTGATTGGAGTATTATATATCGTTCTGGTTTTGTAGAGAAAGCATGCTCACAGAGAAAATGTGCTGAATATTATGCTAAAACGGTGAAGTCTGAGATTATCGGGTGTCCCTGTGATGACTGGGACTACTTCAAGACTGGCAAGTGTGATTGCGAAAAGGATACTGGAGGCTTTGTCATGGGAGATGGGTGTCCAACTGAGTGAGTCACGTCTTATTTTTCAAGCTCATAGTACAAAGTTATGTCGTGTTTCACGGCGTTTTGCGATTGTTCGTTTATTGCAGCGCAAATGGACGACTTTATCTCAATTACCCTTAAAGATGAACAACTTAATTATGATGGATGTCGCTCTCACAACCTTGTTATAAACGGCGTAATTAATGAAATTGATTTGCAATATTGCAATACTTTTTAAAGAAATAAATTCAGCTAATTGGTCCATTTGACTTTGACGTATTTATTGCGAATCATTTGAATGTATTTTTCTGTACAAATGCATTAAGGGTATAAGGGAAAATTAAGGGACAGATATTTTGATAAGTTTCCTTCAGAAATATTTAGAATGTGGGTGCATTCATAATGAAAATCCTTTCCTCCTCCTTCTTCACCCACTTCAAGAGTCTGTTGACGGCGGAAATAGCTGCCGACTTTTTGACTAATGGTTCGAGTGCGACGTATAATTCAAAGGAGGTCGTATTCCAAGCCAGCCAGTTCTCCTTGTCGTCTACCCAATAAATGATTTTCACAGGGCGAGCTTGCGCGTGTAGCCTGGAATGCATTCTGAAGTAGGTTGAATAGAGCCTCTGTAACTCCTCCGAAATTTTCTTGGTGGTTCGAGGAGGACACTCCCGAGAATGCTCTCCAAGTAATTCAGTACTTTCTTCTGATGATGAGCCACTCTGATCTAAGTAGGGTTCGTCCAAAACTGGAGCAACAAACTGAGCTCGATACTTGGCTTTGTAGAGAAAGTGACGAACTTCGGGCACATTTACGTACGACATTGTTGGCCACTGGTTGTTCATCGAGGCGTTTATGGCGTCTAGGCAGTTCTGCTTTCGCAAACGCTGGAGAAATAAATATAACAATTCAAAAATTTCTTACGAAACTTAGCTGTATCAACAGATTCAAGTATTTCATTGACTTACGTCTACAATTTTCTGCTTCGCTTCAGACAAAGGGAAAAACGAGTTGCGATCCGTTGTTAACAAAATTAGACAAGCTTGACAGTCAACCGCGAGGTAAGATACGTGTGCATAAACAAATCCGCTGTAATCAAATGTTCAAAATAACGCCCATTGTAAATATATTCGTAATGTATACACATCAACATTTAAATAAATTTCTGCGAGAAATACCTGGAATCAAATTTTGGCAAACAAATGGGCACCCAACTATCAACAGTCTTGAAAGACTCCGAAGCATCAATCAAATTAAATATAATGTGCAGGTCCATCGGATGCATGAAGACTTTCTTCATTCGAACTATGCTCACTAACTGATTGTTTGCAACCAGTAATGCAAACACCACCTGTAATTGGGGCTGCGATAAATATTCAGAAGAGCCAACAAAATTAATCAACATTTTCTTAAGATTCATTAAATATCTTTAGGATTAAGATTCAAGATACAACTAACTACCTTCTGCTTGTTAATTATTGTTGTAATAGTTTGACTAATCGAATCTCGAACAGTGTTGGCAAGAGGTAGACATCGGACAGCTCCCAGGCAAAATGAGGGATCTACTTCAATAAGGCCAGCTAAGTTGTGAAGTAATCTTTCCGAACCAGCCAGAAGACGTCGCAAATCGTAGTTTTTCCTCTTCTCGAAAATATGCTGCAATTGCTTTGCAGTTAAGATGCTGATGATTTGGTTGTAGAAATATCTGTATCGAGTTTTGAAAATGCGAGAAATTTACGAATTTGTTTAAAAATTACTGCATCCTATGAATGGTTCACTTTGAGTTGAAAGGACTTACGTAAGATGAGTTTCTATTTGGGACACAGCTTCTCCCATTTGTGATACGCAAACTAGGATTAACGGACTTCGCACAACAAATACGATATTTGTTTCACCAACTTTAACAGCGCGAATTGTATCATCGTCACTTTGAAGGAAGGAGACCAGGGCTTGAAGAAGACCAAAGAATGTGACCATCTTCTCCTCATTGCCGTGTCTAAAGATTTCGATGTTTAACATACAAAATTACGAGTACGAATTTCTAATTTCTTCAACTGCAGCACGATATTGTAGCGACATTATTCACCTACCTGGAATATATAGGTTTGCCAGCCTCGCTGAGAATAAATACATGGCGTTTCTGACTCCTCCACAAGGGACTCATGTCATTATCCGTCTCCTCTTTGATAACAGCCTCCACGATCTCATTGCCACCGAGATGGTCTCCCTCCGAGCCTGAAGTAGTTACGGACAGATCATCCAAGCCCTTAGTTAACTCCTCAATTTAAAAAAATTATTCACGTTAGCATCAAAATTTATAAATTTAACAAATTGCTACTTTAGATTTGACAAGTGTTCACTCTGCTTACAGCATTCAAAGCTTCTGGATCAGAAGATGACGCCTGTTGCTCCTCATCGCGTCTTTCGAATGTGTTGACACAAGCTGAAAACACCCCTCCGTCCGTGTTATCTAAACTTTTCCTCCCTTCCCCACTCACATTTAAATTATCGTCTGTAATAAAACCGCTCTGGAGGTGGACATCGGAAGACTTTTCATGGGACGATGAGGAGTCATCATTTTCTAAAGGAATTTCGGAAACCTCCGCCTCGCCTGTGCCTTCCCCCGTCGATTCCGGCAATACATTGTTGTCCATTATTTTCACTATTATTTTGTCCTTCCTTCCAATTAATTAAGCATTATTCTCAACTTTAATTGTTATTGTATCGCTGAAGGGTGGAGAGTGGAGAACAGTACGAGTAAAGTTTCCTGCACAAATTTGACACTTTGACAATATACACAGCTGATCTATCCTATGCACGTGTATTTACAAAGAGTCTGCTGGACTCGGGGATGCGACTCGACTGGAGTTTGGAATCTTGCTGGAATGGAACACATTTGATATATGCAGAACCAGAAAATTCAAGAGCTTTACAACAGTTTTTAAATATTCAAATCATGTCTTCAAGTTTTGTGAGAAAACTACAACGATCCACATCCACTATATCGGCAAGTACTATGCCTAGCACACAGAATACTGAATGTTACCAGGAACAGTTCTGTCAAAGTCAAAGGCATATTGTTTCGGCTGAAATCTATATAAGATGTACGCAAAGGGTGTATATTTGTACAAAAGTACAAAATTAGCTTTGTGCTGTCCTCTCCGGCATTCTTCTACTTCATGCATGCACTAATGCACTATTTTGGGAAATTTTCATGCTCTGCAAATAATCCAAATCCAATCCTTTGAACTCTGGTATATCTTCATATATCGTCATTTCCTGGACAAGAATATTAATGTCGGAGGAAGATTCTATAACGTCAATATCGTAATTGTTAATTGTTATGTGAGTATAAATTGCGAATGGGAATGATTGAATGATGACGAGGAAGAGTATATGACGGCATTTTAAACGACGATATGATTAAGGGATTTATCTGACATTATCACATAATTCCTACGAGTTCACGCGAGGAATGCTACGGCATACAATGCCATGAAGTCGCGAAGTCGGTAATTAATGGTTTGTAACTAAAATAGAAGTAGGAAGTAGAGTCGGTAATATTGGGAATACTACCAATTATTTGCAACTATGTGCCAATTTTTATGCCTATAATCATAGGACCTTGTTATTATGGATGTGTGGTCGTGGTGGGTGGATTGGGAATTATGAAGTAGATTGTCAAAAGGATGACCTTTTGCATGAAAAGGCATTTTATTCATAACTGAGAAATATCAGAGTGATCAGTAAATAATATTCGCGCAAGTTCCCTAGATTTTACAGGAGGAAATTTATTGAATTCTTTCGAAACTTGAAAATATGCCAAGAATGAATTTCAATAAAATGCGTATATTCCTTAAATTAAAAATCACACTATTTTTGTGTATTTTGAGCATAATTTGTGAGCTCTCATTGTCAGCACCGTCCTTTTATGAGGAAGAAATAAAACCTGAGGAATTGGCCAGAGTCCAGGCGAAGTTGAAAGACATTCGATATCTTATTTTGGATAGAAGGTACCTTGGAAGATTATGTCCTAGCATCCATGAAGGACCTTGATTAATCGATTGATTCTTACGATTTCAGCAAAAAGGACTGGGTTTCTATAAGTCGGGATGATCCCCTCCCGGAGGGATTATGGGTAGCTGGAGGGGAATCGAAACTGATCATTCACGGATACACTTTCAAAGACTGGCAGACGGTCGAACAGAAGATTGGCTTGGCGAACAGAATATTTTTCTACTCGGACTATGTAAATCATACCTTTGAATACTCACAAAGTTTACGAAATCGAGCTTATGAAATGGAATAGATTGAATCCAATTGAAAAAGTTGATGATAAATTTAGCTTATGGAGAACACAACACTTCGTCCAATATAATGATTGTGGATTGGACGGCACTGTCAACGGAGCCATTGCATAAATATTTTCAGGCTGCGAAAACCACTAGACTTGTTGGTTAGTAAAACACATTTCACCGAAAATTCATATAATTTAATCTTAATGTATTAGTGGTGGACTTAAAAATCTTGACTTGAATTAAACAGGACAAGATGTAGCAGAATTCCTTGTGAGACTGTTTGCTGAAGAGTACATCACTGATTGGGATAGGGTTCACTTGATCGGCTTCTCTCTTGGAGGACATACTGCCGGCGTTGTTGGAGCCAATGTTATAGAACTGACTGGGAATAAGGTTGGAAGAATTACAGGTTTGGACCCTGGTGAGTTATAAAATTGATCTGAAGGATGATGTGTGAAGTACTTTTCCTTAATGAAAGAAATGCCGCAGTATTTTCTTGAATATTTTTCAGCTGGGCCAGGTTTCGACAATGATGGAGAAATGCCCAAGAATCTAAATTGGTTTCTGGATAAAAGTGATGGGAAGTTTGTTGATGTAATATGCCTCAGTAAAATCCTGATAAGGATTCTAGTTTCGCTATTCTAACATTTTTTATGTTTGGCTTTAGATAATCCACTGTAACATGAGACTTCCTAGTAAGCCATACTTTGGCTATTACGGTAGCTGTGTGGAAGCTGGCCATGTAGATTTCTATCGTAAGAGAACTCCAGTACTCGAATAGAAATTGTCAAAATATTGCTAATTTTTTAAAGAATTCAAATTTTGGTCTTAATTTCTAATTCCAGCAAATGGAGGTGAAACGCAAAAACTCTGCTCCCGTGCGGATGATTTGAGTGGTCCGTCAAATTTCCTTACTTTCCCATGTTTTTAAATTAAAAAATAGCTAAAAGTATTTTTATTCTAGTCACACCATGCTCCCATATGAAGTGCCCAGAATACATGGCAAAATCCATAAATGAGAATCTTGTAGCTTGTCCCTGCGAGGATTGGGCTTTGTTTGAAAACGGGAAATGTGATTGTTCTGTTGAAAACGGAGGAGTTCTTATGGGAGATCCTTGCAAATCCGGGTAGGTATTTAAAGTATATACTTTTACATTCTTTGATATTTAATGCAAGATGGAACTTTTCACTTATTTCTTCCGATCTCGCAATGAAGGGCATCTGGAAAATATTTCATTCAGATGAAATAAAAGCCATCGACGATTGCTTGCAATTGAAACGTTTCAAAGTTTCAACGTTTGTCGATTCCTCCATGCACGTGCGAAGTAATTAATGGGCATATTTTAAGTTAATTAGTGCAACCTTGAGAATAAAAAACTGTTAAATATGTCGCATTGATCCACATTGATCCACGATCTTTGTCGCATTAATCCACATTGATCCGCATTGATTTAGTGCCTGAAAGCCCTCATCTGAATATACTCATTCATATGCTCTGGGGCACACTGTGATTGCTCCACGTGAACAAGGAAAGTTTGAAGACTCCTATAATTTGGGGCTAAATGAGAAGATGGGATTTCGGATTCGGACTCCGTGTTTTCCACAAATTGTCATAATTTGGGATTTTATCCAAAATTTCGCTCGGATGAAAATGAAGCCGCCGTTTCCCTACATCTTCCAAGTATCATATCATCTCATAAAGATTCGATTTTGCTAATTAAATTCCCTGATTCCAATTCCTCTGCTCCACGTCAACTCCACCAACACTCATTCTTCTCAACATAACATGATTCTCAACCTCAACCCTTCCAAAGTCACTTCACTAAACTTCACTTGTTCACTTCAACAAGTGCGTGCACCCATATCATCACATTGTGCCCCATTTAATGGCGGGAAGTGGGGGCATTGAAGGAACCCCTACAAAGAGTCACAATACACAAGTTTGTGTATTTGTCGTGTCTCGTGTGAGCGGCTTTACGTAGTGCATTCAGGGGAGACACTCTACAGCAACCCATCTCCCACTCTACAGCACCCCAACTTCCAGCAACCGATTTAGCCCTCTACAGCAACCCAATTTCCAGCAACCGATTTAGCCCTCCACAGCATCCCATCTTCCAGCAACCCAACTTCGACTCTACAGCATCCCATCTACCAACAACTCAACTTCGACTCTACAGCATCCCATTTTTTCCCAATTCTACAGCACCCCAACTTCCATCATCCCATCTCCCACTCTACAGCACCCCAACTTTGAACAACCCTTTCCCGGTTAACGCCCTAACCTAATTAGCCTAACCTAACCTAGCCAATATGAACACCCCCAAAACGATGGTTAGTTAGTTGTCAAAACAAATTTTTATAAAATTCTCCGAAACGCTTTAAAATCTCTACAATTGTCCGAAAATTCTTTAAAATCTCTAAAATGCTTCAAAAATTACCCGAAGTCAATCAAATTTCTTCAGTATAAGTGTTATACAACTAATTTCACGTAGTCTTAACTCTATTAAGATTGTGAAATTGGGTGCTCTATTTTGGGGAAAAAGATTGGACGCTGTAGAGTCGAAGTTGGGTTGTTGGAAGTTGAGGTGTTGTAGAGTGGTAGATGGGATGGAAGTTAGGGTGCTGTAGAGTGGGAGATGGGATGGAAGTTGGGGTGCTGTAGAGTGGGAGATGGGATGATGGAAGTTGGGGTGCTGTAGAATTGGGAAAAAATGGGATGCTG
>JAQFZW010003625.1:0-12427 GCA_034687055.1 Heteromurus nitidus | reverse complement strand
GTAGACGCCTTCAAGAAGCAAAATTATATGGGAAGCAAGCGAAGAAGAAGCCGTTACTACCGAGGAAGCACATAGCCGCTCGACGAAAGTGGTGCAAGGAACGCCAGAATTGGACTAAACGAGATTGGGAGAAAGTACTCTGGTCAGACGAATCCAAATTTTGCATTTTAGGAAGAAAAGGTTATTGCCCTGTTTGGAGGAGACCCCGGGAGGCCAATAAAGCGGACTGCCTTCAACCTACTGTCAAAAGTGGAGGAGGTTCGTAAACGCCTTTTGGGTATACCAGGTTGGGGCATCCTGGAACTAACTTATACCTTATTTCCTTTTCGCAGGCGCAGTAATGGTGTGGGGCTGCTTCTCCAGGAAGGTCGTGGGGAACTTAGTGAACATTCCTGGCACGATGGACCAAGTAGTCTACAAGGATATTTTAGAAAAAAATCTAAAAGTTTCCGCGGAGCAGTTGGCCTTGCGCACGGGCCTCATCTTCCAAAAATATAATGACCCTAAGGACACAGCCAAATCGCTAAAAAAAGTATTTCCTTGACCATCGAATTAATGTTATGGATTGACCAGCGCAGTCCCCTGACCTGAATCCTATAGAACACCTTTGGGCCGAGCTGGAGAGAAGGGTCCGCCGAAGAGAACCACGGTCGAGCAACAAGACTCAACTCATGGAAGCTTTGAGCGAAGAGTGGGCCCAAATTGGACCGGATGTGACCGCAAAACTGGTGGACTTCATGTCTGCGAGGTGTAAGGCAGTAATCAGGGCTCGTGGAGGGCATACCCGTTACTAATTTTGTATTATTTTTGATATTCGTGAACTTCACATACTCTTTTGTGGACAAATTTCTTTAAATATTTTTTGTAACTTTAATTAATTAATTAATAGAATACCTTTAAAGATATCTTTAGTACACCGTTTAATAGCAAATTTCATGGACATTCGAACATGTCCTAAATTGTTCTATAAATTTTTGGCAGGACGCTGAAAACTTTAAATGAAACCCGACGTCAAGCAATCACATTCTATTTTGTTTAGCTGGTGTACATACATACATGTGTGCGGCTGAGAGTTATTTTTCGCACGAAGTGCACCACACTCTCACTTGTTTAGCCCAGAAGAATAGAATTAACAAAACGTCACAAAAGAGATATGGGCAAGAACAATGACAGCAAGTTAAGCAGCAGAGGGACTTGGATGTTTCCCACGCACGCAGAAGCTACAAGCAGAGTACTGGGGAGCGACTCATGCGACAAATTTCAATGATTGCCAAGTTGTGTGTATGAGATGTACATGTGCGTAGGATTTGATGTGTTTTTCCAGGTTTTAACTTGGTTGTAACACAAATCTGCTAAAGGGAGACTACAGCGAAAAGCACGGAGTTTTTACTGACCCAAGTCATACTCATGACATTTTCAAATACATTTTGACCACAAGTTGATATATGTATTTCATGATGAAGTATGAAGTATAGGATAAGTTGCGCTGATACGTTTATTAAATACAGTTTTTGGTCATCGGACGAACGATTTTAATTGGATGATCACTCAAAACCACACACTTGACATACACCACTTGTACATTCATCGCAAAATTTTCCCTACAAAACGAGTCATCTCAAGTGTCAATTATGTGTCAAATCAGCCAAGTTACAAAAATGTGCTAACGTTTCTGAAGCAGTAGGTCTGCTTCATACGCGAATTGCAAACTTGTTTGTAGGATTATGTATTAGTATCCAATATACTTGAAACGCAAATTCGAAACCTGTTAGGTTACTCAATAGAAGAAATATTACCATATATTACAAGTGGCTTTTAACTCTAACATTTCAGTGTGCAAAAAATTTTGTCGTGACTTCGTGGAACCAAAACGCAAAAAAGTTACAAGTCAAAGAGGATGAAAAGTGGCGATTAAGGCAAAAGGGAAATGGAACTTCTGTGTAGTCCCTGAAAAGCAAAATTACTCTTAGGCTTTGATTGATTCGTGCGTGTAAGGTATGTGTCACGCGTAAACTATATAGAATTACAAAGTTTACACGTAAAAGTGCGTCTATGAAAACTGAAACCAAGCACCGCCAGATCGTGTTTGTGACAGAATTCAGAGAGGTTCATTAAACTTATGAACTGTTACATGCTACACCCATAACTCACATAATTACTCCAATCTCACGATATACAAAGTTTTGCATACCATAGCTTGTACCACAAACACGTGACATATTTATATTATGTTGATATATTTCGAAAAGCAAACCTGACATTCACATTACAAATTTAATGCTTGTTTAGTCATGCACGAAAACACATTTTAAATGAAAAACCAAAAAAGTTTAGGGATATTTCTGATATTTTAAAAGGTTGTTTGAACTTCTAGTGCCAGACCCGCCAGTTCCCTTTGGTTTCTCCTAGATTTTTGGCAAAAACTGTGAAGCACCAGAATACAATATTGGAATAATTGTTCGAGTTGAAAGGAGGGTCCTTATTATACGACAAATTTACCGAAGTTCCTGTAATGTTCTGCGGAGGGATGTGAAGCACGTCCGGAAAAATTAGATAGCATCATACTATGGCTTCAGCAGTTCGTAACTGAGAACGGAAGAATGCCAAAGTCATATTTGTCAGAGTAAGAGTGACTCCGTCATGATTGCGCCATCGTACATGGTACGTGTGTGTGTTTGTCGAGTATTTGACATTTACATCCTTCCATCTTCATCAAATCCCGCTCAAGCTTGCAAGGGAGAGGTAGAACCGAGTCTTAAAGTAGACATTTAAAAAAACTTGTTTGATACCGTTTACGAGCACAGACATATGCGATAACGTATAGGTATGAGGGTATCTATTTACACACAAGGCATATACCGTATAAAGGAAGAGCTGTTAAACGAAGCCGAGAATGAGTATCTCTGGCTTGTGAATTGCATATATTGTTCCTGATGGTTACCTCACTTTGAGTGGCAAGAGGCCTAATGACATTACGGAAGTAGCTGTTGACTCAAGACCAGGGAAAGTACCGCAACTAAAAACTCCACCAGCACTTAAGCACCACGCCAAAATACACTCTCTCACGTCCAGATTTCACTTCAACCGACGACGACTCTACCCCCAAAATCACACACACAAATCTTCACATACCTGAAACTCAAGTCACACATAATATAGAAAGTTTTGCCAGAGCCAGTCAGCAAACTCACGTACCTTAACAAAGGCACATTTGATGCATTCTGGGAACAACTATTTACCATGTGTCAACGATTAAGCTACTGCAATTACTCGCTATTACATGCTTGCATTCATTTTCCAGCAGAGCAGAGCAAAGTGCATGCTACGCAGAGAGGTTATGTATGTCTGCTGCACACTTGAGAAAGGAAAGGAAGGGGAAGTCGGAGTGTACAACGCTCCTGGTTTTAAAATTATACAGAGAAATTCTATACCTCATGCCAAGCCAAGTTGACAAGCGGAATACCAACAGACCCAAAATAGGATTGTAGTAATTAGCTTTCCCCTTTCCCTTATTTTAGGTTTCAATTAACCATTATTAACCCTCCTCGGTTTTTGCATTCCAGACATGTATTTAAATATTGTGATTGCTCCGTGTGCTCACAATTATGCATACAATCCGAAGGGAATTAAATTAAAATACGCCACATATTGCCAACAAATCTGACATAGGTTTTCAGGGTGCGTGTGCGTACTCCACTAACTTCTCTACTGTGATTGAGAGAGAGTGACACAATGGCAAGGATTGAGGGGACAGGAAGGGCGAAAGTCGCTATGGATTTCCCTTTAGGTGCATTCATACCTTAACCCCAATCTAACTACCCGCAACTCCGACCTTTCACATCAATCATTCATCTGTGTACAGTTTCCGTTCGTGATGTTGTTCGTGAAGATATTAATTTAATTTTTATGTTTTATTACGGAGTAAAATGTCCAACAAGCAAGACGGGAAGAGCAAGCGAAATATTCCTGTCCGGTTAGAATATTCCGCCTCCCAGTCAAGCCTTTCAGGAGTGTCATCAATACCGGCACCTGCACCAGCCGCAAATATTAAACCCAGTTTTACTTCATTATTCAAAGATTCAGCTGCAGGCTCCGTTACATCGGTGGCCACCTTAGATAGCAAGACTCAGCTCGAGAGACATGAAGAACTAGCTTCTAATTTTTCTTCCAAGCGGTACAGTCAGAATCCCAGTCAGAGCCCCAAGACTTCTTGTGGATGCAATTGCAACTGCACAACTTTACTTTTGGTCGCTGTTGGAGCAATCATGGTGCTCACAATTGTAAGTCTCGTAGTCGACTTCACAGACGAAAAGCCGGTAATAAGCAGACTCGTGTTTAAATAAACCAAACTTGCAATCTTCAATAAATGATTCTAAAAATTCTAGCGAAATTTTAAAAATTTGTGTAGAAAGACGACGCGCTCCACCCGTTATCTGCATAGGATACAGTTGGACTCTCGAAAGTGGGAACAGAGCAAAACTGATTTAATTAACTAAAGCTTTATTGTACAACTTCCTACCAGAATGAATACTTCCGTTTCGTCCTTGACATAAAAATCTGGGATAATAATACACGTCTGTCTGACACATGAGTAGTGCACCGTGCACTTATCTTTGAATCATGATGAGATATATATTGCATACGTACCCATATGCTCTCATTCATATTGGATCGTGTATCCGCAGTACAGCATAACTCCGCAAGTTCATGCATAAAAGAAAGCAACTCTTACTCACCCTCTCACAGTCAATGACGACGACTTCATATGTAAAAGCCAGAGAAATCGAGGAGGAAGGGAAACGGGATATACATCTATCTTTACTTGCCGTACCCTTAAATAAATGAGGTTCAGATTGAAACGTTGAAGATACATTGGAATATAAATGTGGGCCAATCTGTTACTGTCTGCTCATATCTCTCACTCTATTTTACTTGTTTCATTGTATTTCTTTTCTCTGTACTCTCGCGATCAACTGGAATGCCTACTCCGAGATTATGCTGCTGAAATATAGACATTCTACACTACTTGAATAAATTTTCTATGCACAACTACCGCATTTCTTTTTTCAAGAGTTTGTTTCCATTTTCTGACAACATATCTTTGTCTAGTCGAGTAGTCGAGTCTCAACTTGTGTAGGAGCCCCTTTACTCCATTCTCGAAAGGTAAAAGAATAATATTGGCAGTGGAAAAATATTACATAGTAAAATCACATCTAGAAATCTCTCCCGTTTTTTACGAATCTTTTGTAAGGTCATTCTTCACCTGTGCGATGCCCGCTTACCTTGGAACTTTCCTCCTGCTTTTCTAGTCAAACAGAGCACCATTCCAGTTCCTTCACTTACTCACTCCTTTTCTCTCCTCATTTCCAAACATTTCAAGCAAGCCGAAAAAAGAGAAAGTAGCAGCTGGAGCTGACTGATGGCTTTCATGTATTTTGAAGATACATTCATTTTCTATACAGCCACTGCAGATATTTTTTTCCCTTGTATTTTATTGCAGTAGCAAATGCAGTGTATGTGTAAGACTGCAGAAGAAAAATTTTCACCTGGATGAATCCTAATTTACTTACCTTAATGGTGGGCCTATATTCACTTTCATGAAGAGAGATTTTTTTCTTGACGAGCGTTATGTTGCGAGTGTATTCTTTCCTTTCTTTCAAAATGTGTACGTTAGCGTTGCTTTGTTGGAAGGGTGAAAGTAGAAAAAAGAAATAAAATATGTTATATCATTCCTTTCCCCGTCCAAACTGTCTGAAACACATGGAAATTGCTGCAGCAAATCTTACCACAACAAAAAATACTTTCTTTCCTTTTTTCTGTGGGAAATTCTATTGTTTCACTCTCTTCCTTCCGAGAAAAGGATGATTTTTCTCTTTTGAAGTCATTCTTCCTGAAAGAAAAATTACGTTTATATTCATGTAACAAGTGTATACATAAAAGAGTGGGCGAATGCTTCTAGTTTAGTGGCTTCCGACTCCGACTCCCAGAATGCACGTTTGCCTCCGGGTTATCCACAGACTTGGTTTCCTTTTTTTTATTTAGGACCGCTACTTGGTAATCAGACGATTATAGTCACAACAAACCACCAGAGCATAAATGCATGGGAAAAGTCTTTTTTGTTACTGGTGATGATGATGGTGCAGATTTTTCCAGCCATACGTTTGTTTTGGTATGTATATGCGTTCTCTCTCTCTGTTATTGAATACCTATTAGCTATGATTACTTTTCCACTAAAAGTTACTCCAAACCATTGTTGATTTTTTTCTCGGCTAAACGAGAGGAAGTGATTACTGGTGTGTGTATGTTAGAGACTGAGCAAACCCTTAATTTTCAATCTCATCACATTTACTTTTTTTCCCCGCGCTGAACGATGCGA
This sequence comes from Heteromurus nitidus, assembly GCA_034687055.1. NCBI lineage: Eukaryota > Metazoa > Arthropoda > Collembola > Entomobryomorpha > Entomobryidae > Heteromurus > Heteromurus nitidus. The sequence continues at coordinate 6,051 of JAQFZW010003625.1, read as the reverse complement.
GAGTCAAAGAGAAAATTGAGTGAAAGCGAGTGCCAATAATGCTTGCATGCCAAAAACTACAAGACTTGCACACACACAAAAGGCTATATACTCTCCCTGAACATAGTAAAACGTGTTCGAACACCAAGCTCTCTAACCAAAATCTAAATACAACACGTGCGGCATAGTGATACATTACATTGCGATAAAAAAGGGAGTGAAAAAGGCAGCCAGAAGGTATGAGAAACTTGTTTTGAGAGGGAAATGTACAGCGGAAAAAAATAATGCCTCTCTCCTACACACTTCTTGCAAACACCAGAAAATGCATGTAACTTGGTGTGGTGGTGTGTTTGCGTTGATTTTCACTTTGGTTGGAGAGCCTCACGGCAGTCCAGCTAACTTACGTTGGGAGAGTGGGAGAGAGAGAGTAAACAATGAAATGAGTTGCGAAATAGGTAACACAGTAACTTCAGTACACATTAGGTTTCACTCTCCGAGAGAGAGAGGGGTACACATAATATGTGTGAGTTGAGTACAAGTGTGCGGCTACAACGCTCCATGACTTCTCTCTGAGAATTGATTCCATTAGCCAAATTGTAGTAGATGGGTGAAGAAGAGTAAGTAAAATCCAGTCCAGTCCGTATATAGAATAGTTTCGGGGAAGAATCGGAAAAGTCATCTAGTCAGAAGCTAACAGAGCAGCACGGGGAAAAAAGTCTGTTTACAAATGGATATTATGGAAATGGAAACTCGTGTATTTAGAGGAAAAGCCACAGATTACGTTTTCTATGGTGCATGTTATTATCCAATCCGTGGTAATATGTACTTCGAGCTGGAAGGAATGTACAAACATACACAAACACAACTAGTTTTGCGCTTTTCCCTCGGAACAGAGCTGAAATTCGCATTATTGCCGTAGTTGCTGTCTGCTGATGATGTTCGGTCTACCAAGGTCCAAGCATCACTTGTAATATGAAACCATGAAAAAAATACGTTGAGTGGCGATGACTGAATGTGGATAGTGGATACGTAGCTGAAGCATTTTTTTATATGTAACTTGGCTCAGCCTGAATTCCTTCCTTCCAGGGATGTTCTCTCATCCTGTCCATCGAATTTCCGCTTTTTACCACGAAACTAAATGACTTTCTCCCTCAGCCAGTCCTTCGCATTCCAAATGTGTATACTCCCGTGGCAAAAAATAGAATTCCAGTGCACATTAGTTACCTAAAGCAAAGGGGAAACACTCAAAATCCTGAGCTGGAAACGAGTAAATTTTTTTAAAGCGTAAAAACTAGATTTACATTTAGATGTATGCATGCATAAAAAGCTCATCATGGTGGGAGGAAAAAGCAACAGCCTGTTGATGTGCAAAGCTGGTTTTTAATCAATGTGAAAAATCAAGTGGGAAAGACGAAAAGTGGAACTAAAAAAAGCAGCGAGAGATGTTATGCGGATGGAAATGAAAGTGAAAGCTGGAAGGCTTCTGCTGCTCTGCTCTGCTCCTCTCGCAATTTCAACTAAATGAAATACAAATTTTGTCAAAATGAAATTCGAGATGAGAAGGAAGGTGGAAAAAGGGAAAGTCGAGAAAGGTTTCGCAAATTATATAGATCCCACAGAAAGTTCGTTAGTCTTCCTGAGGGAAAAGTAAACTTTTCACTTCACCTCGCTTAATTTCTTCCTCCGTGTCCGGTTGAAAGTCTTTAGCCACAGAGAGAGAGAGAGAGAGAGAGAGAGAGAGAGAGAGACGCGCAACGAAAGTTCAACTCAATCCTCACCATAAAATCCTTAGCGTTTCACTTGCTCCGCGTACATATCTATCATCAGTGATTTTTCGCTTGCATGCGCAACACACAGAAATTCTCTATGTATATCTAAACCTATGTATAACGTATGTAGTACTAAAAATATAAACGAAAAAAAATCTGATGGAAGGCTAAAATAAAATAGACGCTCATAAATGAAGCCCAGGTACAAATTTCTATTCTATACGACATCCAAGAAATTACTTATGAACTTTGGCCCGGCTGCTACACGCCAGGCGAGCCAAGTTAAGGAATTGTGTAGCGTGGCTAAAAAATTGACTGTAGTACAAGAAAGGGACTCCATAATATACTACACCACTACACCCACATTCACAGCGCACACTTTTTCCGAACACATGTTCCATGCTTCCTTGTACCACTAGCACACATCCGCCCGCATTTTTCGTGTGTGAAGTTTTTGATAGTTACATTATTATCAAAATGTCAAAGCAGGCATCTTACTACTCTCCTCCGAAAAAAGTCCGTAATAGCTAGTCGGTCTCCTTTCTTCTGTCAACTTTATTGTACACCGTATATATAATCATAATTCGTACGCCTTTCCTCCGACTTCCCGTTGACAGCTCTGCCTTCCGTGGGAAACGGAGAAAGTATGTATGTACATAATTTTTTATACTTCTCTGATTGTGCTTTGTTTAGCTATGGGGTATAAGGAGCTCAAGCTTGTATCAGATTTCCTACATAACCTTCAGCATACGTACAGCTAAAAGTTTTTCTCTATTCCCATTATAATAATGAACCCACACATCTGATACTCGATTTCGCATTACTTTTAGCCAACATTAGAAGCACGTACTACTTCCTTTCATTTTCCATATAAACCTGTGCATATAACATCTATAATGCTACTTAATACTTTCATGCATGCATAACCCTATATTTTTTGTATCCAGCTCGGGGCATTCTTTCTCTCTCTCTCTGCCCTTATTACATCGTTTTAATGAAGCTTGTAAAAGTAAGTAAGTAAGTAAGTAATGTGTGTGCAAGCGGAGACGAAATGGAGCACACATAGAGAGAGAGAGGCTACAACTGTAAAGCAATTCTCTCTCTTTCAACTTTGCCTATGCATGCGCTTTCTCTTTTTCTCCATTTCGACTGGAATCTCAGGTTCGCATGCAGAACAGTAGTAAATGCAATACGTTTATGGCACATCGTAAATGTTAGCAAAAGATATGATGTAATAGTTAAAAGGGAGACGAGCTTAATGGTATACATGCTTCTACCAGACCAGAAGAATGGAGATGGACTAAAAGGCAAACTTTTTCCCCCGTATTCCTTCGTTTTCTTTGAACGAGGTGAGCATAACCTGTGTATAGTGGCATCATATAAATATACTGGGGCTGCATGGCATGAGACGCTTTTAGGGGAAATCATTTGGATGATATAGGCATTCAAATTTATTCACGTGGTGAAACACATACTAAACATATGCACACACACACATCCTGGGAAAACGTGTACAGTATTAAAATGATGAACCACCAACAACGCATGTATGTACATGCTGCCATAAAAGTAATAATAACACACGATAGTAAGTATTACGTTTACCTCAACTCTCTCCCCATCGCACACATTTTTTAGAGGTCTTTGAGGGCAAGTTGAGGTTTCAAGGATCAGCGGACCCTCATTTACTAATGTAATTCAATCCCGAAATTGCTACCTCCTCACTGCTTTTCCCTCGGCCCCTGTTCACTCACATTCCTCCTCGAATAGCCAGATCAGATCCAACGTTCTTGTTCCGTGTGGACACGGATGGATCACGGAATAAAAGTCGTGATGATGGTGGTATAGTGTGTGTGTGGCAAGCTTGTTCCTTCCTCCTTCTACTCAATTGAATCACACACATGGTCAACAACCATGCACTTGTGCAGCTGTGGTTCTTGGCTCTTTGGGAAAAAGTCAAGTAGTAAATAGGTATTCCACTGGTGTATGCGAGAGAGAGAGAGAAGGGTGAAATAAAGGAGAATATATATAGACGCGGTGTGATCCCCACTATGAATGGCCACGGAATAATGATTACTGCTCTCATTGCCCTTCCTTCACGGCTATTATCCTTTAGCGTAGACGAACTAAAAATCTATTTCATTTCACTTTGAATTGCTATTTTATTACATTTTGTCTTTTTTCATTCACAAGCTTAGCGTGTGTGCGTCTACTCTCATGACATGAAGCTAACTATAAAGTATATTGGAGAGAGAGAGGGGGAATGGAGGGACAAGATGAGCTGAGTGACCATTTCACTATTTCTTCGGCTGATTTGACATTGACAACAGTGGAACATCAGTGGAAGTAAAAGCGCGTAAGAGAGAGAGAGAGAGAGAGAGAGTTTTTTTGTGGGAAACAAGTGTAATATTGGTGTCGTTATTTGAGCGAGTAAATTGTTGTTTTTCTCTCGCTAGCTTTTATCCTTGACATCGTATTGCATTCGCTATTTCACTTTATTTAATGGTCGTTGGTGGTCATGGACTTCCACCCAGATTATATTTTTTTCGAAGGGGAAAGAGAGAGCACATTTGGGGCCGATAGACTTACATTAAGGCCGGAGGAGACTTTCTCCCTCCAGATGCTACAAGTTACTTTGTTCATATTAGTAGTATGATACGAGGATATTATGTAGCCACACAACCTCCTCTCTAATAAGTATGTACAAATAATGATTCAATTTCAGTCTTCTTCGTCTCGCACAGTTGTGGTCACCACTTGAGTCCTTTTTTTTTGCTCCGTCCGGAAGCAAACTTTCTTCTCCGTCAAATTAACTTGATATTTAATGACGGGAAGAAACATAGGTTAAACGGTTCATCATTTCTATGGCTTATCACTTGAGCCATGAAAACTTATTGGATTTTCAAATGCTGCTATCCAGCGTTTTTATGATTAGTAGATAAAAAGTGAAAGTGGAGAGGAGTTTTAGAAGTAAGAGTCCCGTATTATATATATTTTTTACTGTTGCCACTTAAAACCGTGTAAAAGCCTTCTTCAAGTGAGCATTTAGGTAGACATAAACCATTTCGTCAATAGCCCGCATCAAGGGAAAAAGGAGCTTTTTTTCTTACGAAAAAAGCATTGCGGTTTCCCTACATGTGCAATTTTTTTTTCTCGCGAAGCGGACGGAGGTGCCTACCTAAAAAAAACTATGTAATCTTGAGAGGGTTATTTTATATAGTACGTGGGAGCTAGAATGTAGAGAATAATATGTGAAAGCGAAATTTTTTTCGTTCCCAGAAGTACACAATCCGAGAGCGGAGTTCGACTTAACAAGTGTAGATTTTCTCTGCATATGGCCAACTATCAGTAAGCGGAATATATACATATATCTCTCTCTCTCTCCACATAACTAAAAACTGTTACTGCCACTGTTGCTTTGCTATGTTCCGACCTACATTCCCAAATCCCCTTGAAATCCGAGTAATGGTTGAGTCAAAATTATGGACCATTTCCCTACGGTATGTAGTACTAAAACTACAACCGTTACCATTAAAAAGAGAAAAAAAGTTTGCTTTTGTAGTCACAAACTCCTCTTTGCTCTCTCTCACTATGATATGTTTAGAGAAAAAATATCCAATCCAATCCGCCAGTAGCGGAATGGAAGCAACCCGTTTAGGTATGGAGAGAGAGAAAAAAACAAGGAGTCCCGTCCGTCCGTACTCAGATCTCTGCTTTCCATTATAAATGTTACATTTTTATAACTTTAATGTATATTGATTGTCGTGGCAGATATCGAATGGATCTCATTTGCATTGGGACGGGAGATAATGCAAATAGCTCATTGAGCTGTGAGTGAAGTTTTCTTAATACAACTTGGGTTCAAGTGCACCGATCACCTTATCTTATATTAAAATAATCTTGTCGATAAAAATGGGTCTTTTCTTGGAAGACCTCTACGTTTTTTTATTGTGTGGTGTTGAGTGCATAGCAATAAGGGAAAAAGCATATCTCACAACAGGTAGCATCTATCTATACACACACGAAGGTTGACATACATTTTAGCCATTCCTTTATCAGCTTCACTGTGCTTGTGATAACTGATAACAGTCATATGGAAAAGCACAACAAAACTGACATTGGGGATTAGGTGCCATCGTCCTCACTTCTCATGTCTTCGCCTTTATGATTGCACATAAAGAAATACACAGACTTTAGTGGCATCGTTCTATTTATATCTCGAATGTCAATATCTCTAATTGTATGCATGCATACATAAAAAGGGACAACACACAAGCTCATCCACTCTGCCCATTCATTTTAT
>JAQFZW010003624.1:0-12434 GCA_034687055.1 Heteromurus nitidus | reverse complement strand
GCGAACCAAGCCGAACCAATCCAAGCAAAAATCTGGTTCGTTAGCGAACCAAGCCGAACCAATCCAAGCAAAAATCTGGTTCGTTAGCGAACCAAGCCGAACCAATCCAAGCAAAAATCTAGTTCGCTAGCGAACCAAGCCGAACCAATCCAAGCAAATTTTTTCTTCACTAGCGAACCAAGCCGAACCAAACCAGCGGGTTGGCTTGGTTCGTGGATTGGTTTGCCTTTTGCGAACCACTGGTTCGCGCGAACCAGAATTGGACATGTGTGGTGGCAGGAGAGGTGATTTGCGAGAATGTTCAGCCTTCAACTTCAAAAAACTCAATGCCTAGAATCAGTGAAGAGACGTCAGCATTGCTAAATGAGTTGGACGCAATAAAAATAGATGCCTCATTGCCTTTGCCGAAGAAAACGGAAAAGACGAAATGCAATTATGATTATGTAAGTGTAACCTTGTTTCAACTTTACTTATTAAATGCAACTTTATTTCGTGATTAATATATGCGTATTTTCTCGTAGAACCCCAAGAAAGCAAAGAAATTGGATACAGAAAAGATTGCGAATGAGAAAATCGCTGAGAGTATCCAGTCATTGGTAGAGTTGCGCAAAGCATCGATCTTGTCAAGAGCTCCTGAGAATCAGTCTGACCCTAAGCTTCATTACTATTCAATGTTTCTCAACCTGAATAGAATGCTACAGAAGCTGCCTGAAGATACAGTAGAAGACCTGAACTTTCAGTTTATCGGATTAATTCGAGAGGAGCTGAAAATGCAAAAGAAATAAGTGTATGTATTTTATGTTAGTTTGTTTTGGGTTTTTATGATTTTGCCTGTACCCTAATGTTTGTGAATGCTTTTATAAATAAATACTATAAATATTAGCGTGTCATCTATTATGCTCATTTTACTCATACCAGAATTTGAACTACAAATAACAACAATATTAGATATAACACACCACTGAAAAGTTTTGAAGTATTAATGCGTATAATACACATGTATATATATGAACGATCAACGTGAATGATAGGCAAAATATAAAAGTTATCCATCTTAGTTAAACGTAACTGCTCGCTCCTGCCACTCTACACTTCCCTGTTTTGATGTAAAATACTCCGTGAGATATTTTCGAACATCTTTAGCATTTTGAGGCGATCTTCCTTGTGACGTAGTGTCACATTGGTTATAGAACATTGAATCGTCAGATATTGTACTTCTCAAAGTGCCACTAGCAATAGAACCATCTACCCTTGCTATATCACAAAATCCGGCTGGAGAATATTCTTCTCTGGACACTGTGATCAAATAATTGTGAAGAAGGCAACAAGCTGTTATAATTTTTTTCTCTGGTCCCACGACCAAAGTTCTTGCTAGGCACATCCAGCGGACACAGAGTATTCCAAAGGCATTCTCCACCGTTCTCCGGGCACGTGAGAGTCTAAGGAAGAATATTTTATATGAATATTCTAATATCTAATATTGGTTGAAATTAGAGTCTACGGGTAGAACATATACCTGTAATTGAAGATTCTTTCTTCAAGTGAAAGCTGCTTTGACTTAATTGGTTTGTAAGGCTTTTGAATGTGCTTATCCAGTGGAAACGCGTCGTCAGCAACAAAAAAATACGGAAGTATCCTGTCTGCTAAGATCTTTCCCGGTGGAATTTTTAGTTTATTTTGAGCTAAAGCCTTTCCACAGTCACTTTCTCTGAAAACCGAGCTATCTCCCTCGCTTCCGTACAAACCGACGTCAAAGTATATGAATTTGTACTCAGCATCCGCCACTGCCATTAGTACAATACTGTGAAAGCCCTGCATAATTATAAAGTGGAGAATATAAATTATAAATATTTGTATATGCATATTTGGATGTGCTGGATTAATTTGGATAAAATGCAAAAAAACCTTATAATTGTAAAAAGTGCTTCCATCATTTTGTGGACATTGTATTGCACAATGCTTTCCGTCAATGGAACCAATGCAATTTGGCATATTCCAATCCTTTGCGAACTTATCTGCCGTTTGACCCCAAAATTCTGACGTTATCACCTAATAACAAGCCCATATTACTTTAACTGAATGCAGTATATTAACATGATGAATATATAAACTCGTGGTCTATGTACAGGGATGTAAGTTTTCTGCAAACTGGATATTATTGCATCACAAGTCTCTTCGATAATTTTGCCCAGCCGTTGTTTGCTTATGCGATAACAGGATGCAACATGTCGCATTAAAGATCCTGAAGCCAAATACCTTAGAATAAATAGATGCATTACTAAATGTTTGGCATGTTTGTTCACTGTAATAACTATACTCATACTCTAAAGTCACAGCTAATTTCTCTTGAGTAGAAATACTATCTCCTCGTCTCTGGTTTGTGGTTGGGGCTAGTTTCCCCAGAATCAGCTCGTGGAGATGATCAAAACGATCTGGAGTCTCCAGATCGTTAAGATGATCTTACCTTTTTAAGAACTTTTAGTGTTAACAAAGCGATGGCATGCAGTGCTGAATGAGAAATCTAGTTTCGAACAGACCGCGCATTCTATATTTTGGATAAAAGCTTCATAATATCAAGTAACTTGAAATCAACAGCGAATTCTTTAGCTTTCTTTAACCCAAAATTCTCTGACTTTATAATTTTAAATTCATTATGCCTATGAAAACACTATTTATAATTTTACTCTTCCTCCACTTCCACAACAAGGCATATGCCGAACAGGTGAACCCATCCCAAGCAGACTTTTTAAATCGTATATTTTCCATCTTTCAACCATGCGCCCTCATATTCTTCGATCACTCAGATTTCCAAAACACAAGTCCATCGAACTCTACCAAAATTTCCAAAAGTTGTGCGCGAACAAAGAAGTTTGTCAAATCTTTCAGATTCATTCTCGTCAAAGAATGAGTCTCTTTCATTCCTTCCAAAATTATCGGGAGCACAGACTTTCAAACAAATATCGCAATCCCTCGCATCTCTCCGAATGGGTCCATTATGTTCCCGCAATTCCGCAGAGATTTCAGCGAACTTGTTTCACATTTATTCCAAACTTGGTTCCACCTTCCCAAAAGAATTTACAAAGTGACGTGTTCTTCTTCGCTGAACTGGTTCTCCGCCAACAACACAATCTCAAAATTTACGATTCGAATTACGTCTTAATTCAAATTCAGCCAATCCCAATGAAACTAAGTTCTGGGGAATCATTGTGTATTCCCATGTATTCTGACACAACATACGTAACCTTAATTTTGGACATTTTGAACATAACATCCCATTTCGTTTTAATGACAACTGTGCACTCCGATGGGATGCTAAATGGACAACTAATCCCATTCGAATTAGGATTCCATCTCGAGGAAATTGACAAAATGAGCCTGAAAATGTACTCAAGTTGGCACCACTTTGACAGCTTTTCTACCTCAGTGTTTTCCAGCAAGTTTTGTGAAACTTTCGAATGCTGGATGCCTTCTAAAGATTTTACATTTTCTGAGAAAATCTCGTGGAAAAAGTTCTTTCTCCAAAATCGGAACACTTCAAGTAGCATTCTCGTGAAAAGGTTGAGTATTTACCTTCAAGGAGCATCATGGAGCAATTTTGTGGAAGCTGAAAACGTGCAAAGTTTCCCCCATGGAGCACAATTTCCAGGATATGTTTACACAACATTTGTGGACATGCGGAGAGAATATTCCGGTTTGAGAATGAACTGGACTTGCTTACTCCTGCCTCTAGATATCCCAACTTGGATACTATTAGTCTCGGGAATAATTTGCCTTGGAAGAGTGCTAAAATTGACTGGAATCTCGAATCAATATATGCTCCCTTTCGCTTCGTTACTGGAGCAAGGTGTCCCCTTGAAGGGAAGTCGTTATAGACTTTTATTTGGGATGTGGTTGTGCACAGGGATTTTGATTAGAAATTTCTACACGGCAGATGTCTATTCTTTAATCACAGCTCAGCCAAAGCCAACTGGTCTCCCGCAGAGTTTTGAAGATTTGATTTGGAATTCGGATTTGACAATTTTGGTGGATGCAGGATTTAAGAAGTTTGTAAGAGCTAGAGCGATCCAATCTCACTATGAACATGCTTTGATAGATTCTAACAAAACGAGAAAGAAATTTGCTGACATTCTTAATCGATTGGCAGAATGGGAAAGGTCGATTGGAAGTGAGGAAATAATCCGAGACTTGGTGTATCAAAATAAGCAAATCATAGGCCGATTAAATATTCTTGAGGGAACTGTGACGAAGACTGATACTGAAACGGCGCTACGCCAATTCGCCATTGTTTCGAGAGAGGAAAATGAAGATTTCTCATGGTACTTTGACGAGCATTATCTCCGACATTCAATTGGCCTTTTCGGGGAAAGAGTGGTAGGTTCTAGCGAGAAACTGAATATGTTCAACGATGTCAAATTGTGGACTCTGCAAAATGACTACTTTTGTATTTCTCGAGTTTTGGGTAGGGACTTGGCAGCGAGTTTTGAGTCGGGAATTGTGAGCAGGATTGAATCAATTTATGATATATTTTGCTACACGAAAACGTTGGCGAGGTTAGAACAAAGGTTGAGATTGAACACGTCTTGGAATTACTTCACGTTTGCCTCAACGTCAAAGTCGAGATTGGCTATTGAGCGAATTTTGAAAGCTCGTGGGTCCGTTGAAGTAAAGGCCGACTCGAGGTCTTTATTTGTTGTGTGGATAATGATTGGCTTCTTGTCCATCTTTTGCATCAGTTGTTTTGTGTTGGAGGTGGTCCAGTATCATGTCATTTGAAGAAACGATGTCGTGACAGACTCAAAGGTTGGCTCTGATAATCGTGAAAAATCATATTGACATTGACCAAGTAATTATTTTCTGCTTCTGCGAATAACAATTTTCCGCTCTCTGCATAAATTTTTCATTCGTTGCATCGATAAAGCAGTGGCATTTAGGTTAAACAGATAATAAGCTTGTGACAAACATGTTGACATTAAATTTGGACCAGAAAACTCCAATGTCAAATCACCATTCCAACCTTGTTACAATACATATTTACGTTATTGGAAACGACGGAATTTCCTTCGTGAAAATACTGCTTATCTGCTTCCCACTGATATTCATCGACATTGATTTTCAATATGTAAATAAAACATAAGGTTGATTTAATTGTCAAAGAATGAAGTAGTTCCATTTCGAGCTTACAGGACACCAGTGCAGTTTGTACAATATTTATTAAAAGGTTAATTAAATTTCAAAATGAAATTACATTTGACTGTTGTTTGCACGACATTGATTTTCGGGTGCGTAATGCATCATGGCATTTCAGGTAATCACTAATTAGATCTTAATTTGCTAATTCAATCGAATGTAAAAAAAATTTTAAAAATATTATTTACAAGAATCGCCATTCCTCCCTTTTCAGCTGGCACCCCAAAACTGGCTTTCTTAGGAACCGTCGACGGGAAGAGTTTCTTCGCTGACAATTCTACTGACAGGGTGCGTTTGGAGCGCTCTATCCATTCTCGACTAATTTTTTTAAATAATAGATTTAATTTTTAAATGACGATTTTAGAACTGGGAAACTGCTGGAACTTTCTGTGACGAGAATGGAATGACACTTGCAACAATTGCGAGTGCTGCGGAATGGGACTTTTTGGCAACGGCCTACAACGAAACCACATTCCAAGGAGGTAAAGATTGCATTATTCCTATTTTTTGGATTGATTAGATTTATGATTTTGAATTTTTGACTATATCCATAAATGAACAATTTTGCCCAGATTTTTGGACGGGAGGACGAGACTCATCAACTCCATCGCAGTTCCATTGGAATGAAACAGAATCCTCGATTGATGACGATTATGTAACGTGGAGTTTGAGGGAAAATTTCTATCAATCATGTCTCTACTTCTATAATTATGGGGATACGCAGTATTTGAGACAGAGTGTGTGCACGTATGAGGCAAAGGGAGTCTTATGTCAGCAACGTGACAATCCATAATTTAGAAGAACATTGTAAAAATAAAACAATTACTTTAAATAATGAATGGATCCTTGTAGGTAACCAACGTTTGCGAGCGATTTGCTAAAGCCTTGCGGAAAATTCGAGAATAATAATCTCGATCATCCAAATTGTGAGACTTCTCAACTGTTGATTTTGTTTGCGATTTGTATTTTCATATTTTGGACATACGCATTATTAACATGCTGGCAAGTTGCGGTTTTTGTGCGATGCACTCATGGTTGTTGGGATTGCATGTATTTGTTCATTATCTCTTCACTGCCGCACTATTTTTTGTCGAGAATTACATATTCCTGCATACATCACATTGGTCTCTGTTGAAAATTGTGCTTGCTGTAATAAATGCTCCATCTGCTATGCAACTCCACTTGTAATTCTTGTACAGGGGAAATAAATGGAAATTATGAGTGGTTTATTATTCTGATAAAATATTACTGGGCATGCTGGAGAATTCCAGGGGAGAATGAATGTACTAAAAAAGCTAGTAATTGTATGAAAAACTAGTACTTGGATGAATCTTTATCCAAGATAGTAATTGGATAAAGCATAGGATTATTAAGGTGAATTAGATTTATCTGACAATGAGATTCGTGTGACCACAAAGCTCCAATGTGAAAAGATATGTGAATGAAGGATATAATATGTACTCTTCGGAGAGAGTCGAAGCATTAGAACTTTTCTTCGTTCTTGATTTTTTGTCGCAGTGAGTGTATTTAGTTGTTTAACAGAATATGAGGTCGTTTATGTTGCCTTTTTTGCCAAGTACGAATCCGCATGTGGTCCTGACGAATTTAAAAGTATTTCAGCATGGATTTCAACACGGACAGAAGAAATAATGTTGATTGTGAACCCAACAGCAAAATACTCGCACATATTCATTCATGCAATCTCTCAATTTTCAATTACTGGCCTAAACATATCAAGGCCTACACATTTCGCGGACTGCACTTCAATTACAGACCTGGAAATGTGTAGGGCATGAAGTCGTAGGCCTGTAAATGTGTAGGGCTTGAAGTCGTAAGCCTGGAAATGTGTAGGGCTTGAAGTCGTAGGCCTGGAAATGTGTACACCTGTAAAGCGTATGCCTGGATGTGTTAGCCTGGAAAGGTGCAGACCTGGAAAGTATATGCCTTGATGTTGGCCTGGAAATGTGTAGGCCTAGAATTGGGATGTAGGCCTTGGACTGCGATCCAGAGTGATAAGTCGTGAGCTCTTGCATTCGATATTATCAATTATAATAAACAGTATGATATTTTGTATTTAGGTAATGACTGTCCAGAGACTGCACGCTTCTTTGTTTGCGTGAAGCACGGGCCAACTAGTAACAACATAAATCAGTTGATGTAAACGTACTCGTACGTAACTTCCTTTGATTTTGGGAAGAATCCTTTATTTTTCAGTTATCACTTGCGGCTCAATTGTGGCAAAAAACTTTGCACAATCAGAGAAATCAAAAGCTTCCACAAGTCAGTGACAAAAGTATTCAAATCCAGCACTAAACGAATGTGAATTTAATGACTAAGCACTAAGTGAATTTAATGACAACATAAACAATGCAAAACTCAACTCAGACACAAGATAAGAAACTTCATATAGCCTCACTGTGTACTGACTGAGCATGCTCAAATCAATGATGTCTCTTGGGTTGAATGAATATGTTAAAAGAGTGCATAATGTTGCGTAGAGGAAAACATGCACGAACGTTGCACAGACTCGGGCGCTCAATTTACAGTTGGCTTATAGTATTCAGCAGGATCAACAATCTTTGGAACGGCTTGATAGCGAGCTAATATTAGGGAACTGATATTTACAAACTTATTGAGAGGAACATTTTCGTGGAAAATGGAAACTGAGTACATAAACGACATACAATCAAGGAATGGCAGAGTACCAAAGACTCGTGGCTTCACGCATGCACTCCAGTCAACTCCAGTGTTGAATGGCATGTTTGCAATGGGGAGAAATTATTTTCTACACTTCTTATACCAGGATTGTCTGTCTGCTTTTAATTCTTTGCCTGATCAAACTCCGACAGTCCGATTTAGGTAGATTCTGAGACTTCGGAGAGTTAGATTGCGTGCGTTATTTCTGTTAGATAACTGAGCACACATCACACCTTTCTGAATGTAGTCGTTTAAGCTTCAAACAAACTAAACCATAGAATCCATATTGCAAATGATGAGCAGATTGACTACTTCCAGCAGTGATAGTATGATTCTTTATGTCCAGTCGGAACGGGAATATGATTATTACGGAAATATACCTTGTGGAGTTAGTTCGATATGAGAATCTCGAGGATTTATTAATTTTAATGGTTTCTCATCAGAATCCAGCAAAATTGATGTGCACTTATGCCATAAAAGGTATGTATTTATGTTAAAATCTATGTACCTTGCACTTTCCAGGATACGCCAACGATATGTGAATTATGAAAGAAGTTTAGACATTACACAGCGAATCCACTTTTGTTAATGAAGTGATCTCTCCTGACTTTGCTCGAAACAAACGACGAGCTTGACTATATATTCACTAAAAAGTGTGATAAATGCTAGACAAAGCAATTCCAAATGCGAATGAATGAACTGACTCCAAGACTGAATTACAATGAGATGAATTTCGAGAACGAGTAAAGTAAACCGCGCAAAGCTGGAGATTGTTTGGACATTTTTTATTTATGTTTGATTTTTAATGCTTGCTGGTTCTAGCTTTTCTATTTACACCTGATAACAAAACCAAACCTGATATAAATAATATAAAATCTGTACAGCTTTGATATCAGGTTGGTTCTATATCAGATTTGTTGCTTCCCTTTTTTCTGGACTTGTCGAAGCAATCTATTCTGCCTAAGTTCTCACTATTAATCCTCAGTCCGAACCCGCTTCTGCGCAAACTCCCTTGAAGTGGCAGTAAATCTCTGTAGTCAGTTCTGAAACTTGACGAGCATACATAAGTACCTATTAGTCATAGTGCATAAATTTATAACTATTTGTACCGAAAAATGGACGGGTGGTATGAATGGAAGGGAAAGCAAGATTTAAAGATTGGTAAATTGCAATCCTACAGGGATGTGTTAGCAGAAGCACGTCAAAAATTTGTCACTTCCTTCGAGAGTGATAAATCTACTAGAACAGTTGGGTTTGGGTTAACTACATGTGGAACAGCTGCATCAATTACGGGTAGGAGTTTCATATAGTTTCCGTTATTTTCGTAAACTTGATACATGTGTACTAAAATATTTCTTGTGCTTTTAATTTAGCATTTATTCCAGGCATCGGATGTGGAGCCATTTGCTACTTAGGTGGGACAATATTATCCGCTGCTGGCTCTTTTGTCACATTATATGCCCGAAATGAGTACAGCACACACGTAATTAAAATGGAAAGTACACTCGAAACAACCCTTCACTTGATGTCGAAACAAGGGGCGGAGGCCCTAATCGACGAGCAGGATTGGCCCGACTACTGCAAGACAGAAGAGCATATGGCCAAAAAGTTATGGAAGAAAATGTGGGAAATGAAAGATCTTCCGAACTTACTTCGAACGGGACATTCTTTGGTTAGCCAGGTTTACTATGTATATAATGGCGCAACTGCATTGTGCAACAATTCCCCTGGCTACAAAATCCAAGACTTCGCGCTACGTTCATGTCGACCCATTGAATGTGGCCTCGATTGCATTAAGAAAATTTTTGCAACGAGAATATCATTGTATAATCTTGAAGCTACATCCGTTCTTTTGAGTACTGCCTTTTATGTATTCGAAGTTTATTCCTACCTAAATTTCGGCATTTTGCCGGAAATAATAAAGAAAATGGACAGATTGATTAAAAAAATTGATAAACAAATAAAGAAATTGAAGGTATGTATAACAGATCGCGAGGGCGACTTTAAGAATGGAACGGGGGCTGCTGATCCGGAAACAGATGGCGTCGTGCACAAATCTACTCCAGAGCCCACACTGAAACCCCGAAACCCAATTTCGAAAATGAAGAAAAACACACCAAATATGGCAGATTACTGTCGCATTGTCAAGAACATACTGCTTTTTAATTTAATGTAAATATTAATATAAAGTGACCTCCAGAATGTACTATTTTTAAAATTTACTTGGGTGAACTATATCACAGTTTAGAGCTGTGCAAATGGAATATTTTGGAATCATGCATGAATTAGACACTTGGAATTGTTAGTATGTCCATTTATAGTCCATGATTTTCACTAATAGTATCGTCGCTTTATGTGATACACACTTGTACTTGTCCATGTATTGTAATTCATGTATGTAATCCCTATTAATCAAGAATAAATGTTGCGATTCTGACATGGTCAACTGCAAGAACTAATTATTGTGAATTCGCAAATAGTCATCAATACAATATGTCTAGCAATTGATATGTATCATGGTTTACATATATCAATTTAATTAACATAAAACCGTTTTTTTAAATTTTATCGAATTATCGGTGGAGTAACGAGTAATGCTAAAAAGTATTTCCTTGATTTCACTTTTTGTGTAAATAAATTGATATTGATTTATCCTAAGTCGTTGTTATTTGTGCAAGCCATGTCGGTCATTGCTTCAGCTGTACTATACTGTAGCTGTACTGTATTTGTGTCGCTGCACCCTCTATTTGCAATTTAACATCCACCACTTCCGTACATAACAAAAATGCACTCAGGAGGCTTCGGACTTTCGTGTAAACCGTGGATTCCCGTAAGAATTTTCTCAGATGTTGGCCATTGGACATAAGTAACACATGCCAAGTTATAGGTTGCAACGCTCCATATTTTCCTGGAAATCTGGAAAAACTTTTCTGGAAATGAAAAATCTTGGGAAAGCTTATGGCAAAATGCATGTGATTTTGAAAGTTGAATAGAGGGGGGTCTTCTCTATTTTTCAAAATATCGAAAAAATTTATATGCACGTGTCATGGCTTAAATGTGTCTTATATTGACTTAACAAGTATCCAGGACCAGGAAATCGAACATTTATGATGAAGGGCTCAAGTAAAACGCAATGAATTTGTAATATGCATACACTTCGCATTATTGATACAATGAAGTATTATTGAACATGTCACACAAGTACTGTTTTGAAGAAGGAGTGATAAATTTATTCTTTGTGAAAAAACAACTTTCGACAATTCTGAATCTCTGAATTCCAAATATGAATTGTATAATTAGTGTTGGTACCTAGTCCTAAAATATTGAACTTATAAGTATTTAATAGGTAAAGTTAGCAAAATGAGAATAATTTATATTTAAAAAAACATTTAAAAGCACAGAATCTTTTTTCTTACTTGAATACGCATTTTTGATATATCTTTGCTGTAAAATGATGTCGTCAGAAACATTAGTTATTCTTAAATATAGTGAGAGAGATATATCTAGACAAACAGACAAACCGAGCGCAGGCAGGGCTGAGCGAATCTAATTACGTAGACAATCTTTTACTTAAAATGAAAATGATATTCATAGAAAAAACACTGAAAACACAGAACTTCTTGACATTGTGCACAAATAATGAAACGCGAATTTGTACATTTCGAGCAATGTGGATTTTTATCTTCTGGAAATGTAAAACAGACTTCTTTAACACTTTGGAAAATTGGTTTTTCATCCGTTAGACCGGCCGAAAACCACGCATATCGGATCATATCACGAAATACTTCTGCGGAGAGCTGATTGTGGATTAAAGAATGAAGTTTTATGATGTTATTTCGGGTGGTAATTTCATCAATTGGGTGCAAATTGATGCTGTAATTAAGTGCAGCTTCCATGTAAATTGCTCTAGCTAAATATTTGAGCTGGCGATTAAAAGTTGTGTCAAGGGGCTGACAAATGGGAGTACATTTCTTTGGAATAATTTTCAGTGTGCAGTGAGGATTTCCGTGAACACCAAACCTTTCATTATAAAGGATTGGGTTTGTTTGTCCACCCCAAGAATCCAGAATGAAAAGAAAGTCTTCTTTCACCGCCTTCAGGATGACTTCATCCAAATAGTATTCAAATAAGGATGATGTGAGTTTACCCGAGCTGCTACAAGTTACGGTAACATTTTCCGCAGCAAAGCATCCTTTCTCCACCGTCGGACCCATTTTCCCACCCTTTTCTTGCAAGCAGAGGAAAACATCACCTATAATCTTTCCAGCCTTGCTTATATTATATTGTACCGTGTAAGAATGTGTTGCCAAATTCGTGGGTGACTTTGAAGATCCAAGGGTTAATTTCTCTCCTTTATGAGAAAGTGTTCTGTTCGCTGTAATTTCATAAGTAAACCCGACTTGGTCAGTGTTGATAATTAAATTATCTGGAAAACTAGGAGAAATAGACTTGATTTCGTCTTGAAATATTTTTGCCGACTCCAAAATTGATGACTGCGATCTGATTTCTCTGCGAGTGACAAGCTTTGTTACTTTGCGGCTGCTAATACG
>JAQFZW010003623.1:0-12436 GCA_034687055.1 Heteromurus nitidus | reverse complement strand
GTGCATCTTGTCATTCGCAGTCTGACATGTCCACCACGTAACAGCTGAGCAATTGTTTACAACACTTTCGCTGAACAGTTGAACCGTAAAATAATCCGGACTTTTTAGCTTCAGTTGGGCTGCAATGACGACATAATATGGCGAGCGATCAGCGATAAAGGCATTTCCACATTCCCGCAATTCTGATTCCAGCCCTTCACCTAAAATTAACCCAAAACAAATGTGCATAAGTTTTACGCTCGCCGAAAATATTTCTTACAGAATTATTGGATATCTCTCAACCTGCATATTTGGGATGAAACATGTGAGCTGCAATTCCAACAGGTTGAAGTGCTCTTTCAAACTGTTTATTAAAATAGACCAGAACTTCCGCATCCTGTATGTCAAGTTTACTTCTTAGTTTTAACCAAACATCTACGCCATCGGCCAACGTAGAACTCTCTTTTTGAACCTACACAAAACCGAAACAAGTTTTAATTTTATAATATTAATTTCAATCGAGGCTTCAAATGTACGTGTCGCGACGAATGTCAGTGCCGTATCATACCATGTCCAAAGCGACCTGAATGGGCTTCAAATATTCAATGGCAGCGTTGACACGGTGGTAAAATTCCCCGTCATTTAAAATCTCAAGAATTTCACCGTCTGTAACATTTGCTTTATAATCACGTGCAACATCCAAAAGTTTTGTGTGGTTCTTTACATAATACTCAAAACAATCGATCCAAGCATTCCAGCGTGTCGTTGATGGCAGAATAGGCCTTGTACCTTTCTTACTTTTTAAAATTGACCAGGCTGCTTCATGAGAATGTGTGCACTTTTTGAACATTTTCGGTTAGATCTTCCGGGGTAATTTTTTTACCTATTAGGTTCAACAGATGTGCATGACATCCATAAGTAAACACATCTGGGAAATCCT
This sequence comes from Heteromurus nitidus, assembly GCA_034687055.1. Lineage (NCBI taxonomy): Eukaryota > Metazoa > Arthropoda > Collembola > Entomobryomorpha > Entomobryidae > Heteromurus > Heteromurus nitidus. Next base: position 11,517 of record JAQFZW010003623.1, on the reverse strand, counting down.
CAACGATTAATCGTCTCATCTTTTCCATGGAGCTGCAATTGTCAGTGACAACTGCTATCACCTCACCTCCTTTATCCGTCACCGATTGAATTGCCTCCTTCAACAATGTAGCGCAATATTTAGAGGTCTTTTGGTGGTGGTCCGTTCCGATAGCGTTTAAAAACATCGATTTCCCATCGACCATAATGGAGTGCGCGATGACGGGTTCGGAAGTTCTGGTCTTCCAGCCATCCTGCATTATGGTAATGTGCTTTTTGTAAATCGTTTTGTCTTGAACAGAAATGACGTTTTTGTATGTTTTGTTTAGTACACTTCCTCCAATTGACTTTCGTGTTGGAATCTGGCAAGCAGGACGCATAGATTTGACAAATCTATGAAATGCAGGGTGTTCCACGTGACTGAATGGAAGATTGAGAGAAAATACGTATCGTCCGATTTCCATGTTAAAATTTTCTTGATCAGTTTTACTCATTCTATCCACAAACGGTGTCATTTTCCCTTGTCCATTGGGGGATTTCGGCAATCCTGTCAGTTGATTGTGAGATGCGTCAGCTGTCTCCAAAGTTCCGGCTTCTGGCACTGACTCGCGTCTCGACACAGAAGCACGATGCTTGTACCGCGTGCACTTCGAAAGATGAGTTCGGAGTCTTTCAATTTTTTTGCTGATGTAATCCCCGCAATACTTGCATTTCACTTTTGTTGAAAATAAAATCGAAGTTTCGAAGTCATTCCATGCTGAGTGCAAGGGTTTGCCACGCCCTCGAGAATCCACACGTCTTATTTTTGCAGGTTGATGTACTTCAATTATTTCCGCATCAATTTCTTGATTATCTGATGTAACACTCGGTTGACTCTCAGTTTGCATCGTATCGTTGACATCCTTGGGAAGATTTGCAGAATGCTCTGCTGGCGTTGGTGTAATGACTCCAATTAGTTCATCAATTTCTGATTGGTCAACGCATAACACGGATGGATCTGGGGTATCAATTTCCATGTCTTGGCTCTCTTGTTCTTAAAGTTATATTGATTTTATTGATTAAATTGTTATATTATAATTTTTACTCATACCAGTAGAAACTTGTGTACTGAAATGCTTTTACCGAGGATGGCCATGATTTGATCAGGATTTCCCATTAAATTGGCTGACCTCAGTTGTCGTGATGTTGTGGGAAGGGGTCGTTTTCTTTTCGACATTTTACCGTGTCGCGACGTTGCAGTCAGTGCCGGTGCCTTATCTGAAGAACACACTTGGTGCGGTTTGAAAAACTTAAAATATTGTATGGATGGATGAGCGACTGTGATTTTGATTTTATGATCGAATAACGAAGTTATTTCTGAATTATTAAGAATAATTTTAATCTAAAACAGCGAGCTGATGAGCAGAATCCTTCAATCTTGGAAATTGAATATTTGATTAAAAATGCTAGCACTAAAAGTATAGATAGGATGCACACAGTTCACATTTCTGTTTATTTAAATTCCGCTTAGCATGCTGAATTGCTCACGTTGAGCGAAAACTCTATGCTTGTTTACATATGTGTGTATTGTGTCGTATCAAAGTATTTTCCCCGTTAAAGCCCATTATTGCCCGGAAAACCCGTTATTGCCCGTTATTCCCCGGAAAACCCGTTATTCCCCACGACCCGCGGGTTATATGTCGAAACCCGCGGGTTTTAGCCATCTCTGCTGGTTACTTGCGCAAGCAAATCACAAATTTGCCCCATATAATTCATTAAGAAACCCAATGCTAATTGACAATGTTAAGTATTGTAGTTCACATGAGTGCAAGATTAATGGCCGATATTCTCTTCAAAATGCTGTTGTTGCAAATTCTACTTCAATAGTTACTTCTCAAGTCAGGCGACATTGGGAAATATCAGTAAACAAGAGTAGCACGTTGGACAGTATGTTACTACACAGTAAATTTGAGCCAAGTTTAGCAAATTTAATCCGGTCGTACATAAACGACACATATTATTTCCACTGGACAACTTTCAAAGGGATTCAGCTCGAGGCGATTATCGACGACATGAGAAAATGTGACAAAAAAGCTGTTATAGTCTCGGACCTGGTTGCACGTCGAGTAGCAAATACTTTAAAAAAGGATGATGAAAATAGAGACTATGTGTCCGTTGGAAAAGAGGATTTAAGTACTATCTTGATTGGGTTGAATTTCCTGACGTTAAAATATGTTCCGCCGTCCTTTATTGGGCGGTGGAAAGCAATCTCTCAGTCTGGAATTTGGGAGTGGTGGGGTCAAGTTACAAAATCTAGCATTGGTGGCGAGAACTCGCAAGTTGTCAGTGTTAAAGCGCCATCAATGGCTGGAAATGTTGTTGTCGTATTTTCCGTATTTGGGTGTGGTCAATTGTGCGCAGTTTTAGCATTTTTAGTTGAAACGAGCGCTTTGCTGGCACGAACCAGGTTTCTGCGCATGTTTTGCATAACGTGTAAAAATGTTTATATTCAAATCTACCAGTCGCCGTGCTAAAAACTTTTCAATAAATTGTTGCTTTAATTTTTGTTATTGATATTTATACATTTATACTCCATTCAACATTGTGAGCTAAATATTTCTCCGATATTCATACTGTATTCCTCGTAATATTGATGCCAAATTGAAATAAAATTTAAAAAATATAACGACTTGAATATTTTGTCTAATCGTTATTCACTTTAAAAACTTTTTACTCTGTCGTCATTTAAAATTTTAAGCAATATTTTTTTCCAATTTCCCATTTGGTTTGCGATTGAAATCAAATGAACAACGACTTGAGTATATGCAGAATCGGATTTTGCACTTTTCATTTTATTACGTTTGTAATTCAAATTGCCCCTAAACGTAAGTTGGCATAAGCTTAAGCATGTATTAAGAAAGTCTGATATATATTTATTCGTATCAACCCATTGCGATTTTAAATCACAAAATGTTTCGAAATCACTCACCAAATGAGGCTCATGAATATTTTAGTATTTATTCCGATTTTAAGTTTATGTATCATGTTTTGTCTGGAATGTAATTATTTATATGAGGTACCAAAATTCAAGTATTTTGCCAACAAAATCCATTAGAACATCTGTTGACAAAATATTCCAACAATTTAATTTCGTTAATGGTCTTAGGAACGCGACAGTTTGGTATGTCTATTATCTGCCGATATTATGTGGAAAACACAGATATTCCTTTGTATGAATATCGATTAGATAGCAAAACTGGATATAGCTTTCCACATACAAAACCATAACTGATACCCTCCAAATTTAACACGGGATTTGTGTAATTGTAATTTTAATGATTTAGTACTGACGCGGAAAAAAACATTGACCAAAGGGTGGAATTATTTATTGGTTTAGTTGTCGTAGAAGTGTTTACTGAAAATTGATTCATATCTTCTTGGCTTAGGTTAGTCTTACACAAGAACGTGCAACACTACCACTACCGGAATATTTTGGGACACTTGAAAAAGCACGTGTATATAATTACAACTATATCTACTAGGTGGCCTCGCAGCCAATAAATAAAACAAACAACAAATTCATCAAATATACATTCTAAAAATATCAGAAGTCGCTGACAATCCAACAGTGATCATTAATTCGGCACGTACATAAGAGATAAGACTCAAAATATATGTACAGAATTTGTCCCTATCACCCATATTGATCATTTGTACCAGCTTGTTTCCAACTTCTGAAATTTATTTACACGATAACTAGTTATTATTATAATGGTTATTTGAGTCTTGTCTCAAGCAGAATTGCATTACTGACACTTTAAGATGATGCAACATTTTTTGCAAAACCTTCCATTGTATGCGGACTTTGCAGTTCCACTAAAAACAAGTGTTATTTCAACTTTAAATTAACGTTTATTGGTTGTTTTTTAATAATGCCAACTCGTACTTGTAATTGTAATACAATGCAAAGTTACAAAGAAGAACGTTCAACTTGCGTTGATATTTTTGTGGTATTTGTCCTTCCGTCCACGTGAGCAATACGTGAACGTTGATTCATTTCACGCAGTTGAGGATGATCCAGTGTTTTCTCGGTAAAGCTCTTACTCTAACTTAGCTATTGGTGGCATGTAATTTGCAGCGTGCATGCCGCTTGCTAGGGAATTTGTTTTATTTGCACTTGAGTATTGTTATTGTGTGCTACGAAATGATGTAAAAATTTGGACAGTTTGTGTCATTTAGATTGGCCGGTAACCGTCATTCAAACGACTACAAATATGTATACGTATGAAGAATTTGGAGTAACGTTTCTTAACACATGTTCAAAGCATGATCAAGAAGGAATCCATGACAAATCTGAACAGAATAACTTGCACAATCAAGGGGACTATAACTAAAAGGTTTGGCCACTACGCGAATTTCAACAAAACATGATGATCACACAGCTCCAACATAGAAGGGTATGCAGGAGCTGAGCTGGAGCGACGTCACTGAAGTACAAAATTTTGTACTTCAATGACGTCACCAGCACAGGAAAATAATTTTTGTACAAAACACACTCTCCCCTATGCAGGTGTCCGCGGGTTGTTGCACAATAAATAATCACATTTTTTCCTTGAACTACGATTTAAAAAATAATAAAAGCTTTATGACAATATAATACACTTTTCCAGAAAATTCGAAAGCATAACATTTTAACACGCCCTTCCTTTTTGAGTTTTGAATTTCGAAAATATTAAACGGCAATCAAGAACATTAATCCTCACATCCACTTTCGCTATTTCAAGAACGAGATTGAAATCGTGAACCAATTTGACATTTGCCTCAGCAAGATGGAAAGATATGAATTTAACAAAATTAGAACGATTAACTTTCATTTGTGGGTTTCACTAAAACCGAAAAATCGTATTAATTTGCCTCTCAGCCAAAGTGGTCATCCCTATTTGACGGGGATTCAATCATCTAAATCACAGGTCCCTCATACACTCCGTGTAAACTGCTTATTTTTACACTGTCGTGTGATTAACAAATACGTGATTGTAAATTAAAGCAGACAACCACGTGCCAATAAGATAAAAGTTTATAACAGGTCAACTCCTCCTAAAATTATAGTAAAGAATACGTGAATCATCAAAGAGCTCGAAGAATATCCAACTTGGCTGTGTGAAATTTAAGAAACGCCTACTCTCGCGTGAACCAAAAGTTTTCTTCAGTGACATAACGGAAACCATATAAACCACATTGCCATGTTACATTCAATCCTTGTTAGTGCCTTGTGCGACGTGACTCAAATTCATGTGCAAGCATGCTGATACTACTTTTCGACCTTGGACATCCTGTTGACGCTACGTTCATTCATAATAATTGAAGTGACCTTTGAAGAGGTCATATTTCGTAAACGGCAACTATTGTTGCTTAACGATAGATTTATTACGAATTTGTTATAACATGGATAAAGATTGACGCCGAAGCTGAATGGTTTCTTTATTGGAATATTCTGAATATTTGAATTAATTGATCAAACTAAAGTCTACATTGTAAAGTATAACATTAAAGGTAATTACGATAATTTATTTGGTCGACGACCAGCGGGACCATTTGCGGATAACATTACAAGTCCTGATTGATGCAATCCACCTTTTGTTGCGAAGGGTAAAGTTGAGTTGAGCAGCTCAGAATATATGAAATCTGGTAGCATGGTTGCAGCAGGTGTTTAGTTCCCAACGATTGCAAAGGACCGAACAATATACGAATTTGTCCTTGTGCCAGTCACGAGATCAGCTCCATGTTGGATATTTGCAAACTCTGGTTGTGTACAGTTCTCCCCAGAGTACAGGCTTATCATAGCATTTGTAGCCTGATTATTGACATGCATTTCCAGACGTGTTGGATACGAGCACTCAAGTTGCACACAGTCAGTTCCAGAAGTGGTGACATTAAATCCAGGGAAAGTCACCGTCACAGGCATCTAAGGATCGCGAGCGTGCTCAAGCGAGAAGGAGCATATTGGACGTCTTTTGTTGATCTCAACGGTGATTCCGTTTTCTAATGACTTGTATCTTGGTACCTCGTTTCCATTTTCGGCACAACTGCTGCTGGAAAATGTCTGCAAGCGGAATGAGCTTGAATGGTTATAATGGAATGTTAGGTTTGTAGGAGTGCTCACGTCGATCATGTCAAGACAATATCCCAGAAGAACTCCGTAATGAATCTGGACATAATTCGGACCTGCGTAATACCGAAAGAATTTGTTGTGGGATATTTATTGTTTCAGTCGAAATAAAAAGTGCACATTGCAGATAGATATATCAACAAAATGTCGCTAACCTGATAATTCGAGTTTGTGTACGGACTGCGAGATGTTAGGTTGCAGTCTGTGTGGATAGGCAGCTGCCATGGCGACTAGAATTCCGAAAACGAGGAAGAAGGAACCAGCCCCCATAATTTTGTTACTTGAAGTAATAATTAGTTAAAAGTTATTAAACGGATTGAGTGTTAATATAAAAATTGTTAAATTTAATGCACGGCAATAAATTGAACAATAATAAATTGTGTTATATTCTCGAAAAATTTGAGGAGGTTTATTGAACACAAGTTTGGGTAGAGCTGGAGGAAATGAAGTGTTGTAGTTGATGTGAGTGTAAATTGTGTAATGATTTAAAACTTTGCCTGATTTGTTCAATTTATTGGGAAGCTGGGTTAAAGACACTTTTGTCATTGATAGATCAAAAGGGAAGTAGTCACGTGATCACGTTACACGTTATTGTTTCGCTTTTAATACCTTGCGCAATTTGTTAGTTATAATGACGATGTAAGATTGCATGAGAAACAGTTTTATACGTACCACTTGCCTTTTTTGATCCACCACATACTTCCACTTCCGCTCAGTTTAATTTCACTACACGAATTCATTCATTCTCCATTTGTGCAGTGAGTTTTTCTCTGACCAATCAAACCTCAGAACTGAGAAAAGTCAAGTCTAATCGACGTTTTGTTACTTCGAGAAGGAAAGACATGCGTGCTTGCGTAGCCTACAGAAAGTTGAGTCATTTCATTACTCATGGATGCTATTTGCGAGTTGTACTTTCTCTTTTTGAAGTGCGGAATATCTGGACACTTATATTTGCTTTGATCACGTTTGGATATACTTTTAGAATGACCATTCTCAGATTTCATGGACGTGTGATAAGCATTGTGACAGGCTCATGGTTGGGCTTAAATGAAACCAAGATAAATAAAATATATACACGATATTATATTTATTAGCGAAATTTCGACCGTGAACAACTTCAGTCCAAACTTGGCTTGCAAGAATTCTAAAAGGTCTGACGACACTTGTAAATTAATCATCTTCGTTGTTCCATTTGTGCATTTCTGTGATGACAAAGTCAAGAGGGTAATTAGGATAATTGCATAGCCGATGACAATCCTCCAGTTTACAATCCATACTTCCATTATTATTGTGACTTGAGTTGCATATAAATATTCAAGGCGTTGTCTTCATTGAACAGTGAATGCCGCTTTATGTCTCACTGACGTGGGTGGACTATATCGACTACGTAGAATGGCTAAGACGTTTCATTACGTTCGTCCAACCAACTAGGTTGATTAGCTTGTGCTTGTGGTTCAGTGTTGAGAACTTGTAAGTATTCCAAATTCCAGCATCATAATTCATTCTCTCTCGAATTTTGTGACTCATTCATTCATTCAGTCACGTGCTCATGTTCCAGAGCCTTTTTAATGGACAATACCATTTTTAACTAAGTCCTAATTAAGGCGTACGAGTGAAGTTACCAACCACCTAATGAAGTCCCATTTAGTGTCGAGTGTCCCCTTTAACTGGTGCTATGTAACGATGTTCTGTCACGACAAACTTTTGGGCAACGGAAAAATATATGCGACAATTGTTGCCCGCTTAATTTTATTATACAACCCCAAGGACGAACTATATAAAATAGCATATTGCTTCCTCGTTGGCGTGACAAGCTTTCCTTATTAACATTCTCTTTCCACGTGACGAGCACGGCATGAATCATATTATGCTTAAATTCGTATCTCTTCAAAAATGCTCATACACACTTGCGGTCGTGCATCCTGCAATTCTTCCAGGTTGATAAGAAAACTAACTCGCTTTTTCTCAGTAATAAGCGCATGGTTACCAACCTTGGCTTTTAATATCGTTGACAGGAAAGAAATTAGGCACACTTCTTAATATAATTTAACACTATTATAATTGGGTCAACTTGGCTTGATTAAAATCCATGCATACAAGAACCAAGCCCAGCAAAAAAATTCGACCACGCCTTTTATGGAAATGAATCCAGCACATATATATATATATATATATCCAGAATTTTTTATTGAAGCCTTCTGTGGCCAATGCTCAAAATCCAGGGGAGCGTATACCCCAACTTGAGCCTATTTTTTGAGCTACAGACGGATATTAAAAAAATAAAACGGATGGATGGGAAGTAGTGCTACGAATAAGTCTGATACGAATTCATTCGCGAATATAGAATGAATGGAGTTTTTTCGACGTTATTTTTATTCTTATCAGATTCCATTAGTTTAAATCATCCACACCCTTGAACATTTTTTTGTGATTGTGTCGCCGACCAGCAGGACATTTAGGAGAGAAAATGATACAAGACATGATATGATTCACCCCATTGACAAGTTTTGTTGTGAGATATTAGCAGCAGTGATTTGAAAACATGAAAACTTATTTCTCAAAAACGATTCTAAATGACCTAACAATAGTTAAATCTACTCTTGTGCTAGTCACCAGGTCAGCTCCATGTTGACTATTTCTAAATTCTGGTTGTGTACAGTTCTCCCCAGAGTACAGGCTTATCATAGCATTTGTAGCTTGATTATTGACATGCATTTCCAGACGTGTTGGATACGAGCATTCAAGTTGGACACAGTCAGTTCCAGATGTGGTGACATTGAATCCGGGGAATTTCACCGTCACAGGCATCTCAGGATCGTGAGCGTGTTCAAGTGCGAAGGAGCAAATTGGCCGTCTCCTGTTGATCTCAATGGTGACCCCATTTTCTACAGATTTGGCTATTGGTTCCTCTCTTACAAGCTCTGAGCATCTTTTGGAAAATGTTTCCAAGCGGAAGGCGCCGGTATGGTTATAATGGACAGTTAGATTTGTAGGAATGTTGACGTCGTTTATATCACGACAGTATCCCAGAAGAGCTCCGTAATGAATCTGGATATCATTTGGACCTGTTTAGTAAAAAATAGTAAAATTTATTGTTAGATTCTAATTCATTCTAAAAAAACAATTGTAAACCTGATTTATGTCAACAATGGCTAACCTGATATTGTGAGTTTGTGGAATGAGAGTGGAGTGTCACTTTGCAATCTGTGAGGATAGGCAGCTACCACGGCGAGAATTCCGAAAAGGAAGCAAACTGAAATGGCACCCATTTTAAGTATTATGATCTGAAGTTCTATGGAGAATTTAGTGTTTAAAAAAATTCGTAAAATTTCTTGGATTTTCTGGTATTTGCGAATATTTTCTGGAGATTTGTATATAGTTGCTCGAGTATAGCTGGAAGTATTGAAAGTCTTGTTGTTGCAGTGATTGTAAATTGTAATATGATGGCATGCTTCAAAAGGCTATTCTTTTTATACCAAATATTTCGTGTGACGGAATTGCGTCACTAAAAGACATTTCGTATTGATTTATTGTATTGGGAAAGAGATTGTGAGCTTTTTATATTTTTAGAAGGATTACATTGTAATTGATATGAGTTGCGTAGGTGTGAAATTTTAATTCCGCCCAATTATTTATAACACCAATTTGGATTTATAAACTCCCTCATGAAGGAAATTCCTCAAATAAATGACGTACATTTCATTATACTATTTTTCCTCTTATGTAATTCAGTCCAGCACACATGTGTAGCGTAAAAGTTGCAACTGTCTTTGAGTGTTGAGTTGAGTTGTGGTTACACATCCGGCATTCTTGTTTGTGCTCTCGTCTTCGTTTATTTCAGTCCAGGTTTATTCGAGAATGGCACTGTCTTTTCCTCATTACTTCCTTCATGAGTGTGAGCTTAAGGCTTTAATTAGCACTATTTTGTGGCATCCAATTGTGAATTGTGATGGTCAGCTCTGTAGTGAATGAACTGTGGGCTGACTTTACCGTACCCGGATCTCATAAACGCTGTGACGTTCATTGTGAATGTGAAACTGTATGATTCTCAGTAATATTGAGCACACGAACGTCCATTTGTTGGCTGGTTCCTGCTTATTACAATGCTGACAAAATATATTTGTAAATTGCATTTCCCTTTTTCTACTTACGTAAACGTAAGTCTTGCGTCGTTTTCACTCTCTACGATGAACTGGGTAAGTTGGAGTAAACGTAAGTTTTGGACCGAAATGGCTGTGAATTTTATGATTATTTTATGATTTTATGAGTACAGAGCTTACAGAGTAGAGATATTCCAATTCAAGTTCAATTGCAACCAAAATATAGTGAAAGTAGCAAATTAGTATTAGTTTTTGGAGCGTCATATTTTTTTGCCTTCCTTTACGGTCCAATTGTTTAGTGTCATTTTCCACGGCAATTTTTGCCTGTCATTTAAATAATGTTGGAGATAATGTAAAATGTACGCAAGTATGTTTATATTTATGACTCACAAGGATAGAATTGTGTTACAGATTTGTATACAACGACAATTAATAGATGGACTCGAATCAAACATTCAGGATGGGTAAATAAGCAAAGTGGAGAGAAGTTTGTCGCCCAACTGATCGAGAAACTTTAAAACGGACTCCTCCGTGTATGGAAACATATGGCCACACCAGATAACAGCTTTCTCTTGAGCTCTCCATCGGAGGAAGTATACGCTCCTCTTCCCGTACGCAGTCGAACAGAAATCCAATTTTCGTTCCAGAAGCGTCCTGCTACAAACATTAATTTTGCCAAATGTTGGAATAACCAATGCTCCTAGCCCAATCACAAACACGGATCCAATGACACAAACAATTGAGAGGAAAATATTGATGAGTCCCCAGCATTTCAAGGCTAGCCAAAGTAATGCAATTCCCACGACCATTACAGAGAATGTGACCGTATTTGTTACGTCACGAGTAAAATCGAATATTGCTTTGTTGATAATTCGAAACTGAAGGTAGAAATGATAGGATTGGTCCAAATGTTGCTTCCGGACGTTCGAAAGTGCAGATACTTTGCGCAACGTCGATAAAAGCATAAACACCAGCGTCAAACAGTACACGACGAATATGCTGAGAAATCTGAAGAACTCGACGATGCACAACAAGCCCAAAATTACGCGAACAAACGTCTCAACAATTATGGTTGTCATGGTCCTATAGTAAGCTGGAGGCAAGATTAAATCGTTGAATGTAATATAAAAAGGATCCAACTCGCATAATACAACTACGAAAGCCAATAATGGTCCGATTAGTGCAAGCACCACGGTCGAAAGTATGGAAAACAGGCACTCATGTCCATGAATGTCAGCGAACCAAGCCGAACCAATCCAGTCAACATCCTGGTTCGCTAGCGAACCAAGCC
>JAQFZW010003622.1:0-12437 GCA_034687055.1 Heteromurus nitidus | reverse complement strand
CACAAGTTCCGAAGCACTGCCTGTACAAGAGATGATATGACCTGCTAGAATGTGCTAATATCTTGCTAATCTCTCACTATTCAATCACTTTTTTCGTTGCAAATATTCGGACTTGTTCTGATTAAGAGTGGATGGCATAAAACACATTAATGCATGTATACCTACCCACACACATACAGTTAAATGTACTTATGCAATGCACATCCGCCCAATGCCACACACACAGACACACTCTCCGCTGCCTGCTCTGTTGGCAAGTGAAAGCGAACGAAACTCGGAGAAAAGGCAAAATAGAAAGAAATGAGAGAATGTACAATAATAAAGAGATGCAGAGAGAAGAGTGTTTAGCTCTCTTGTAAGAGGACATGAACTAGAAAGACGTATGGGATATTATATCGGGAACGAGTATGCACGACACACTGACTCTGCTCCACGATCACTACAATATGCGAATATCGCTTTTAGCCCTCTCTCTCTCCCTCTCTTCATGTAAAAGTCATTTCTCCAACTTGTTTATCCTGTCGTCAGTCTTCGTTTCGAAATTGTCTCGACTATGTCATTTACCTACCCATGTCCGAAAATTAGCGGATTTCATAAGTACCAAAAAATTATCGTTTTAGTATTGAATGTGAACACATCCATGTGAAATTACTACTGCCTGCTTGTTTAGACAAATTTCGACTTGTGTGTGTATATATGCTTCCGGAAGGCAATGATAGGTTTCGGCATCACCAAAAATTGCTCAGCAATATATACCATTATCAAGTATAAGCTGAGTGAATACATTTGCCATTATGTATGTGTGTGTGGAGTGTGGAGGAACTCTTCTCGCCGATGCGCTTGTAGCGGAGCATTTGCCTCCTCTCATATTTTCTCTTGTTCGTCATGCCGGCCTTTCCCTTGGTATAACACTCATTTTTAAATCCAATTACTTTGTAGCTTCGAAGTTAATCCAATCCAGGACGACCAATGGTGTCAATTTGTTATGTCATGGGAATTGTGTTGAGCCTATTTAAATATTAACATGCTTACATAAGGCTTAGGTTATGCTACTTGTGTAAGACTTTTTAAAGCAATCTTCATTAGTAAGTGTAGTCATCGTCATGAACGTCAAATATGCTCACAAGAAAACAATTTGAAGGATGCTATATGCTGAGATGACACTATACTGCAAACTGCTGGTTGTTAATACCCCGCTGTCATACAGCAGTTGATGACATACGAAACCAACGATGGGAACCTTTCCGAAACTCAAGGAAATCGGCGCTACTCCAAGAATATCAATATCAGTATTGGATTTTTCATTAGACAACTAAGATTAATTCACCCACACATTCCGATGAAATTCTACGGTTCTCTGCATCATCCTCAGTAACAGTAGATTATCTGTCGTTGGCTATGGCTTAAAGCAAAATTATAGAGATCAACAATGCGCGGAACTGTCTAACATAACATAATAAAACAACATATTATACTGCTTATTAGTGAAGAGCTTCGGAAGAAATAAACCGTGAACTATGAACTATTTTTCTTGCCTATGAACTAAATATCGCACGAATCGGATCTACGGTTCAAATACCTATAAATATGTTTATAACCACGATGAAAGCATAAAGAAGGAGGTTAAAGGATCTGAGTACTTTGTAGATACTTAAGTGTAGCTGCCATACAATTTTCTGGAAGTTCGATAAAGCGTTCTTTTGTATGGGAACCTTTAGTTTATTACAGGTGTGTCCATGATCGTGTAATGTAATATCCCTGGCGGGACTGATATTGTGAGAGGGCGTCTGCCTACGCAATACGCATATCCAGTGCAACGATGTGCAAGAATTAAGACCGTGAGAAAATACGGTGTCTATGAATTGCTGAGCTGTCGTACAGATTTGCAAAGGATGTATCTTAAACAACCGTTCGAATATGCTTGGCTCGTTGAGTCAAACTAAAGAGTATGGACTTGGACACTTACTTGGAATATAACATCTCTCTTTCTCTGGAATTGCTCTTGTTGGCGTGCATAGGATGAACAAAGTTTATGGGCAATTTTTTCCGGTTTGGGTTTATGGCGTGCACGGTGCACGCAGTATATTATATGTGAAATTTGTTATTTGTACATCATTCCGTTCAACGGTTTTGCAGATTCGTCAAATTTGGTGTATATTTTTATGTCGTTTTGATGTGAAAAAGCGAGGCTGGAATTTTTGGAATATCATTTGTTCTAGGCAGCGACATGGAAGCATGCACAATTTTGCTTGTTATAAAAACGTGCTCAAACGTCGCATGGAGGAATAGGATTTAATAACACGCTAGAATTCATGGATGAGGAGAAGAGGTAACTCGAGAGTAATAATTGAACAACGATAGACTAATTGTATTTGTGTTGACGTCAAATATCCATACTTTACTGTTTAACTGTCTCATTGTCTCAATTTCCCTCTTTCTATTTTATTTTCATGTATTGTATTAATTCGACGCACTTTTTATTTTCATTATTTTAAAACGAATAAAAAGGAAGTGCAATGCGGAGCAAATGAAATTTACGAACACTTGCGGTTTCAAAGGAGAAGAATCGCAATGAAAATTTATTTAGAACATTAAATAATACGCTTGCATGAAAAGTCTTATCAATTTTGTAAAAAATGTAGCAAATACAAAATTTCGTCAGGTCTGATAATCTTTATGTGCTCATGCATATCCAAAATGCATATGTATTTAAAATGCAATTGTTGCGTCCGTACATTATATATTTGTATAACAATTACAAAAACTTTGTGACCTGAGTGTGATTTATTTTGCGTGATAATGTTACTTCATTTCTGTATTTGCAAGTGCAAGCGACAGCGACTGACAACGAGAGCGGGTTTGGGGGAGTAAAAAACATCATGTCGCTACAAATAATCTGGCATATTATATATTTGTAAATTACTGCAATCACCCCCCCCTCAACTGCAACAGCATTATATAAATAGTCAACTGCATACGGGAATGTGTGCCAGTTGGACAAAAATCGTGCGAAAGGTTATACCGTTATTGTACAAGCCATAAAGAAACGTATTAAGCATTAAATGTTCGTATGTATATTATTGAGCAGGGGCAGGGACGAAACACGACATGATGGCATGAGAAATACAGTAAATCATAGCTTTTCAGCATCATTATCCATCATGTATTTATACGTTTCACTGAACCATGTAAAGGTGCAAAAGTGCAGTTGTGCTCTCTCTCACCTTCGAAGGTAGCTCTTAATACGATATAATATTTAATATGTTTCATTTAACACAGTTCGTAGGTCGAAATTCCCTATCTGTCTTCAGCGTATTAAATCTGGGTGGGTATGATAACTTCCTACACCCAACTTGAACTGAACTCTTCATTATTATACGACTCTCTTGTTAGAATGAGAATGCAAGGCTACTTTTTTTGGTATCATACTCAAAATCCCTTGGGCAAATAAGATGCACTTTTAATACATGCATTGAATCTCGCCTTTGCAGGCACACTTGTAAAATATGGGGATATACAGTCAGGAAGAGATTCTTGCATGTATCTACCTACACAACGAGGAATCCTAAATCCTACAGCTTCACATGTAAATTTCTGCGTATACCCATCATCATTACATGTAGAATACAGTATAATATTATTGTTTTGCAGTGATCATAATAATGTACACATGTTCATTTAGGAAACTTGATGCTAACTTATGTTATGTTACCCTTATCCAAGGAATGAAATAACGCAAACTTTATATATGAGCATTATGTACATGATTACTGAACGGGTTATAAAGTTTAATATGTCTGAATGAATCGTGTGCAGAGAGCTATGTGCTTTTATGTAGAAACGTACTACACACAGATATTTTGTAACCAGCAAGGTGAAAAAAGTGTCTGTGTGAGCGTGTGCCCATTCCCAAATAAGATAGTATTAGATATAGTTTTTTTCATGTACAAATCTCTATATATACGTGTTACATGTATTTTGTTCAGATATGTGAGGACGTATCTGAAAAGGCCACGCACTATACGAAAATAGCAAATACAATAATATTTGGGCACTTACTTTTGCTCCTTTTCTCACTCACAAGTTGCAAGTATAAAAATCTAGGGAGAGAGAGAAGAAGAGAAGAAAAAAAGACGGAGACGAGGATGATGACGACAGCTCCTCGTATTATTTAGCATGCGTAAATGATGAGGTTTGTAGTAATATGGAGCTAATATTAACAACATAATAAGGCATACGCAGTTTAACTTCATAGTTAACGTATGAAGCACACACGTAACAACCAAGTTTATAACGCTCAGACGACGACGCAAACATCCATCCATGTTCGACATAACGCAACCGTCGTGGCAAAGTGAGTTAACTTATATATATTTTTTTTAGCTTCACATCATCAAAAAATGTATTTTTTGAGTGTTATCAAACGCCAATCTGTTTGTGTAGTTTTCCGTAAGCACAAGATCGACTAGACAATGTGAATGTGCACACTGACTCCATTTATTTCTCAGAGTTTTTATATATAATTTTTCTCTCGCCCTTTTCCTTGGCGCATGTTGGATATTGTTGTAAAACGAGTACTGTTGACTGATTGCATCATTGTTCGCAGCACAGTGCATTATTTCGCAAAAAAATAATAAATGTATTGCGTTATTGTTCAGGTACGCGATGATACATGTGCAAACAAAATATGGATATCAATTCAGTACTTAATACAATATGTGTAGTCTTCCGTACTGCCTTTTATTAGCACATATAAAAGTATGATGCTGCAACGTGAAATTTATAATAGTCATTCACCCTTTAACTATATGCAATTTTTTACTAAATGAAGTAGAATATAATGGAGAGGGATCACGTCTCATTAATATTTTTTGTCTACTGTTGACTGTCTACATCCCTACTGTGCCATTGCCACATTGTTTGTTAGCCCATTTGTGAGTGCAATGTTGTAGAGGAAGCGACTGCATGCCAAAAAAAGTCGCATAGAATACCTGATTAAACTATATTAGTATTTTTAAATAGAGTATTTTGTGACAATAGCTAACAATTTGTTGGTTTTTTGTCTTATCTCAAAAAAGTTTATAAAATTGAAACAGTTTGCAAGAAGTTAATGAATTTTACCTTTTCATAGTTGTGGTAAAGTTTGGAGTGAGACAAAGGGCATCTCAGAGGTGCTTATCTTATCACAATAAGCTGCTAATTCGATAATAAACCGAAGTTTTTTTTGGTGTGTGTTCTATTTACATTGAACCATAGGATATCCAGCAAGTGTCGCTTGGAAGGTGCTACCCAAAGACTCAACACTCCATTTCTGGTTCCAGGATAACTGTTCTCTGACACACTGAGTAATTATGTAGCACAAGGGATAATGTGTTGCAGACGTCGTGAACTGTCAAAAGTCGTCAACGGATTGAGATCCATACCCTAATCACCAAATAGGATATATAGATATTGGGAAAGACCAAAAACTTCAGTTGAAAGACACGGGACGGGAGGAATAGGAGAATAAGACAAAGACAACCTCATTAAAATACCTACTTTTTGTCTAAGGACTTGCCGAACGGAGATAATTCCAGAGATTTCACAAGTTATAAGAACTAGCCTCCTCTAAAGAATGAAGATGCTGATTTGACATCGCCCACGCGGTAAAGGAAGCATAATACCTGAAGCACCACATCTCATCTTCGTTCGTATCATTCACCGTTCCGACCCACGCATCTCCAACCTACTCATATCCTCATCAACTCATTCCAGTTACTCTTTAGTTTCTCAATTATGTTCCAAGTTGACGATTTGTTCAACTCTCTCGCATTGGTTTCCAAACTTATTTTCATTATTTAAACGTAGGTGAGTTTAATTGCTAATTAGGCTTGATACAAGTACCAAGATTCTACGAATTTTGCAAGAAAATTGTAATATAAATTTCCTTTTCGCCTTCCAGTTAGTTGGAACGAGTGGGCACTGTTTTGGTTCATCAGACATCATCAACTTGGTGGATAACAAAAAACTAGTCAGGAATAATAGAAACCATTGTTCAAACACTAACGATTCTGTCACTAATTTGGAGCTTTCTGCTGACGAAATATGCGGATGAAAATCAACGCAGATATTCCGAAGAAATTCAGTACTCGGTAGTTCGTTCTCGGTTAAAGACCAAGGTAAACCGAACCGTGCAAAGTCATTTTAAACCATTTGCCCGTTGCAAACATGAAGCGAAGGAGGACGTGAAGTGTATACAGTTAAAAGTGTTAATTAAAGCAATTTGTTAATAGTTCTTGTGTTTGGGTAAACTCACGTTTAATTCACAATTTAGATTCTTTGTGAATTCCTTTGTCAAAGTTGGACAGGGAACATCTACAAAAATATCAAATAATAATGATTGTGAGTATATGACACCAGGCGTATTACCTCACGCGGTCGCTAATTAATTTTTGAAAGGCTGGATTTATTAGGTCTTCAAAGACCGGAGCTGTATTCAAAGCTTAAACTATACACGTACTCACATTTCGTTAAGTTAAGCTAAGTAACTTAAAAAGACACTTTATATAGATTAAACAGATATTCCATGGAATGAGATTCAATTAGATAAAAACATTGTTTGGGGCCTGTTCAGGAATTTAACAGTTTGCACTGCAGTTAGCAGATAGAATCCTTTTGAAATACGTGAAAAATGTCGTAAAACCGGGGAATGAACCTTCATCAAATGACTCAGTATCGGAAATGATATTTTCTTGACGGCTAACTTTGCCGGTTTTCAGCCTATCCCTAAATATATCCATTGTTATTTGTGATATGTACATATACATTTAAAATAATGTACTTTCCACTTAATTATGGCATGGCGTGGTGATACAAAAGTAAAAAATGTTCATAAGACTATTTCTTTGAACTTATCCAAGAATCCGTGTTAACAGAAACAAAAAAATTGTCATGTAAACTAAGGTTTCTTTTCGACAAGTGGTAAATATACCACAATCTATAAATATTGTAAAACCAATTTTCGAGGGGAAAGGCACCTCGCTGAAGGACAACACTAATGAAACAATATACTTACGAATTTAAAGGTTGTGTGGTGTAGGTTTTGTCAAGAACGTACAATAATTTGCTAAGAGCACATATATTGTTATTGTCGAGAGAGACGTGGTTGGACCGATATTACGTTAACAATGTGGTCGGAAAATTTATCAAGTCAGGTTATAACATCGATAACGAGACCATTAGTCGGTAGCAATAATTATGTCAAGAGAAGAAAAGAGAAGACGCGGAGTGTGTGGACATTGGGTAGAGGAGGAGGAACTGGTTTCCCCACATTTCTCATTCTTCTTGTAATCACAATTGTGCCCGTGTCCTTACAAGCGTTCAACATATTCAGCCATAGTTATGATAGGCTGGATCAGAAATACGGCTCTTTCACAGAGAAAATGAGACTGGAAATGTTGGAAGAAGTTAAGAAAATGTTCTACTTTGGATATGATGGCTATATGAAGTATGCCTTTCCAATGGACGAACTCGACCCCATCCACTGCGTGGGAAGAGGACCAGATCATGAGAATCCGTAAGAAGCACCTACTAATTCCCTAATTGATATCTTGCAAAATCTTAATGTAGATATTTATGTGATTTGTAAAATACTCTTTATTACGATTATTTGAAAAGGTCCAACATTAACATTAACGACGTGCTTGGAGATTACTGTTTGACATTAGTTGATTCACTGGATACCCTTGCTGTACTAGGAAACGTTAGCGAGTTTCACCGAGCCATTCAACTTGTTATTGACCATGTGTCCTTTGACAAGGAAAACACTGTTCAAGTATTCGAGGCGAACATTAGGTGAAGACAAAATGAAATATATTACAAATTTATTTTACCGATTTGATGCACGAATTCGCACGTTTAACCGATGCCATTTATTTTATAAAGACTACTCGGTGGCCTTTTATCTGCGCATATGCTCATGGAAGAAGGAAGGTTCGAGTTCGGTGGGGACCTCAGGCCGCCATGGTACAACGGTCAACTATTGCAGTTAGCTCATGATTTAGCATCTCGCCTTTTACCTGCGTTCCAAAAATCTATAACTGGAATACCATATCCGAGGGTACAAAAAATACACTTTGGAATGTAATCTAGTAACTTTATGGCCTTGCTGAATCCGGAGTCATAAAACTAATGTGGGGTTTCGTACAGGTAAACTTGAGAAAAGGAACTGTTGATGAAGGAGCGGAGACATGTACTGCTGGTGCAGGTTCGTTACTTCTGGAACTGGGGGCCCTTTCCAGGTTGTTAGGAGATCCAATCTATGAGTCCATGGCACGGCGAGCAAATCGTGCTTTGTGGAGTGCGAGAGCGAAAACGACGGGATTACTTGGTAAGCCTAACAACACCCTTAAATGTGGTAAAATTACGCATGATAATTTCCCAAGTTTCCTCAATTGTAAGTTTTATACTGTTGCTTTTCAGGAAATGTAATAAATGCAAAAACAGGACAATGGGTTGGTAGACTAAGTGGCTTAGGTGCTGGATTGGACTCCTATTTTGAATACTTGCTCAAAGCATATATTTTATTTGGTGAAGAGGAAGACTACCAAATGTTCAACGAATCGTATAGTGTCATCAAGCAGTACCTTAGACGAGGGTAGGCACTCTTCAAAATTCAATTTTCGTTGAATGTTTATATTTTGCTGAATCCAAAACAAAACGTAAAAGGTTTCTCTTGAAATCATTAGGCGCCCACAATGCAACTCCGGATATGGAGATCATCCGTTATATGTTAATGTGGATATGCACAGCGGAAACACGTACACCTATTGGATTGATGCCCTCCAAGCCTCTTTCCCAGCAGTCCAGGTAATCAATGTTTCATCATTAGAAGTAGAAATTAGGCATTATTTTGAAAATGAAACCCACTTCCATGAATATATTTGCTAACAGTTGTAATGCTTCTTGTTTCAGGTATTAATTGGCGACATTGAAGAAGCAATATGCACCCATGCCTGGTATTACAATGTTTGGAAACGTTACGGCTTACTACCAGAAAGATTCAATTGGCAAAGACTCAGCCCGGATGTTAGTTTTTACCCTCTTCGACCTGAATTAGTGGAATCTACATATGTTTTGTATAGGGTAAGGAAGGAACTATTTTAGCAAGGTTTTGCAATAATGGAAACAGACGCGATTCTTATACAAGTGGTTGTTCATTCCAGGCAACAAGAAATCCATTCTATTTACACGTTGGGAGGGAGGTAATTCAAAGCCTAAATACTTATGCCAAAGCAAAATGTGGTTACGCTACGGTTCATGATGTATTGGATATGAGCCTTGAGGACCGCATGGAAAGTTTCTTTCTATCTGAAACCTGCAAATATCTTTACTTGGTACGATTGACAGTTCAAAGATGTGTAAAATCATTGCCACAATGCCATTCTTAGGTTATTCTATAACGAAAGATACTTACTTATAATTTAGCTATTTGATGTCGACAATCCGCTGAATAATCATTTCAACAAATACCTGTTCACGACCGAAGGGCATTTACTTCCAATTGGAGAACGAATGCGGGTTAAACCTTGGGAACGGGATGATTTCTCAAAAGCTTCGCCACTAAATTCTGTAAAGGAAGACGAGTCTTTGTTCTTTAGAGATAGAACTCCGAAACTTAAAACAAATGCAACTCAACCTTCGGTAATTAGTGACAATGATATCAGGAATGGTTACTCAATTAATTACATTCGACCAGATTTTTTCTAACCCTTCCTATGATTTGCTTTAGTGTGACGCTGTGGATGCTGCCAGACAGTTCTTACTCCCTCTGCGCACACCATATTATCTTCAACTTACAGAGTCTCTAGGTCTCAAGGAATAAGAATGTAAGAGGCGGTCTCAGGTAAGGCACTCACTGTATGTTTTCCATTTCTAATTTGGAGAAGTTGACACATTCCTGAATCCATTTTATTTCTGCTTTTTGCAGTCCTTCTAACTTGGATAAATCGTAATCCATTGGAGCAGGACACCGAAAAGCAGGTCTTTTCGTGTTTCTTTCGTGATATGAATATAATACGCGAGATGGGATCATTTTCGCAATAATCGTTAAGTGATATCTAGTTAATTTTTACCAACAATCAATTTTTTGATTGTCTTGTATTATCATCGTATTGATATCAAACATATGTTGGCTCTATGTATATGTGCTCGCACAGTAATACATACGAACGAGTCGTTATCGTCGTAAGACAATTTCAATTGAAGGGATACCCTATGCAACACGGTTTTCGGGTTTACTGACAATTGTGAGACATCATCCGCAGGGAAAGCCTGTGGACATTGAAAATAAGTCTGAGAAACGTTATTTTGATTTTTAATCATGAATGTTTGCGTAAATGAACTTTGTCAAATGAACGTGCATAATATTTGATGTAGAAAATAAATTAGTTCATTAAGAAACTAACACGAAATTAAAAAGAAGATCGATATTTTTATGAAGAGCTTCGGTATGTGTAAAATTCTACTTGTTCAGTGTATGTCTTTATGCTGATTGAATCGCAGTTTCGTCGGTTGTTTTCATACCGTTTTTAATCGCACATGAAATATTGAAATCAGTTCCAGACTTTTTTTACCAGTCGTCATATCTCACTAGCTTAAGTTTTGCAGTTTGTTAGTATAAAAAAATACATTCATATACATAATATTGTATGCCTATCTTCATTCAAGTTCATTAAAAACTGGGTTGATCAAAATTTGTTCGAAGTGCAAGTTTTGCATGCTTATTTTAAGTTCATTTACACGTATTTTAAAGTCGTTTCATGGTGGCATACGTACTCAAATTTGAATAGTTGCTTCAGTATATTTACTACTTGACGGAGACAGCATGAGCATAGTAAGTAGTTCGAGGATCCTACCAATTATTTCTAACCGTTAACAATTAACGGTATATCGGCTTCCCGGTAGGGTAACACGAGACCATAGATCACACTTTGTAACTTACGCAGCGGAACTGAAGAACAAGTTGTGGAGAATAAATAGTACTGTATCTGTTTATCCGGAGTTTGAAAGCATACGTCACTTCTAATGAGAAATGAGATCAAAGCTCAGAGTACACACTTGGAGCAAACGCCTCAGATTCAAACTAAACCTTAATTATGCAACAAATTAGGCACATTCCCTAGCAAATATTTATTTTTGGATGACTGTATGATGATAACGTTCACTAGTTGTAAAAACAATGGCAAATTAAAACGCGACTGCGAACCTTATTCATCGGCGGGCGCATTTGCGAGTTGTCCCGAGGATCGAATACTTAGTTACTAATTTTAGCGAAAAAATGTCTCCGCGAACCACAGAAAGTGTGTCCGTTAAGCACTATTTGGCACCATTGGCACTGGACCAGGGGTAAGGAAACCCTCGCAATAAAATGTATCCTTGGATGGCTCAAACTTGAGTGTTAAAGGTAACCGAGTTTTTGCACAACCTTTGAATTTTTCTGTTCTTGATGAACTAGAGCTAGTCCATGATGAATTAGGTGATTGAACACTTCGATCATGCTGTCATCATGGCATCCTCGTCAATCGTTACCCTTGAATTGGGAGCTGACTTGGAAAATATGGATTTCCCAATTCGTTCCTGCAACGAATCAGAAAGACTAAGATTGCAAATGTGGCAAGGAATTCCCTGTACACAAAACTATCCTTGCAGGTACATAAATTTGTAATGATAGGCCGCATTTCGTGTCATTTGGTCTAAACTACGATGGTATTATTATTCAGTAGGCAACAAAATTTTCATTGAAATGCTCAATTCGACCTTGAAGGATAATCAAACTAAGTTCAAACTAACTTTAATCTAAGTTTAATCAAACTAAACTAACTAAGAGCCCCGACTACGACGCCCCACGTCCAACGTCCGACTCCTTTAAGTTGATTAAGATTAAGTTGCACTTTGTGAAGCCAAAATCAAATAAGTGTAAAAGCAAACATTCTGCTTCTTTGCGAAAAGCGCGATTGACACCGAAACAGGTTTAAAAGTATAGAATATAATTAAGATTATTCAAATTGAAACGGCGAATGTAGAAGATGGACATTGGCGGGTGTGGCAAAAATGGGAAACGGCAGATGTACACGTCGCACGGTGGCATCCGACGTCGGCTGGAGGGACGCCGCTGGAGAGATCATACTGGAGCCCTGAAACTAAATGTCCTTTCCAGCCCAGCCTGGAAATAAATAAAAATTAATGATTTCATGAATAACTAACTGGCTGCATCATAATTTTAATTTTATTGTTTTGATTGGGGTCCTCCACGACACTTGCTTCTCCCTTGTGTCTAACCGGGGCATTTTTAGATTGTTTTCGGTTATGTTTGTAGGATCATTAGGAGCAATGATTAGACCTAGTTCGAAGTTAAGCCATAACCTACATCGACTATTCCACTGGGGGAAGGCGAAGTT
>JAQFZW010003621.1:0-12439 GCA_034687055.1 Heteromurus nitidus | reverse complement strand
CTGCAGTTCTCTTTATGTTTGCATTTAAACGTCACAACCCATTTCAACCCAACTCTTCTGACAACGGGAATAATGAATACTGATGGGTACTTCTGACTTTTAGTCAAACAAAACAATGTTGAATAATGGGAATTTTCCAGCGAGACAAATCCTTTCTGGGTACGTCATTGTAAGTGGGAATGACATTGAGCCAGAGAGTTTTAACGTGTGCAAAAATTTTTACGATTGGCTCTCAGACAATTTCGTAACGAGCTGTGTGCGCATCATGTAACACAAATTTACAAGTCAATCGTCAAGTGCATAATTCGTGTTTAAAATGCGGGCGACAATTATCGAAGGTAGACTATGCTACATCAATTCATTCAGGAACATATCACTTCGTCGGAGTATCGCTTGCCAATGCAAATCCAGGCTGTTAAAACTTCTTTGCTCAACTTGTAATTGCAACGTGTTTGTAGTTAAGATAATTCTCATCCGTGCTTCGCTCATTATGATTATTAATGATCCCGTAACATTATATATTTAAGTTGGTCGCATTATTATTATTGTGCCAGTTGTAGAGTATGGGGATGTACCGATGTATGTATGTACTTACGTCCACGCAAATTAGATCCATATATAATTATCTTAATTTTTACGTATTTGAATCACCACTTTTGTTTGACGAAAAAAGGTTTGTCTTCTTCCGCAGACTCGCCATCATGGTCACATGTAAGGATGAATGCAAAAAGTAGTAAAATTAATGGCTGCAACAAATAACATGCCTCTAATATTTCAGGTGCATCATGCTAACAAGGGAAATGCATGTTTTTTTTTGTTATCATAAGAGTTGTAGGAAGTACAAGTTGTCAAATGCTGTTTGGGCTCAATAATAACATCATTTTTCGATTCATTTCCGGTGTGACTGATCTTATGAAAAGCTTCTTTACTTTATGGATATACTTATGATGTGTATAGATGAGGGCAAAAACAATGCTTTTATATGAATGCAATATAATTCGCCACTGGCACTTTATCCGAAGTAATATTACAATGAAGCTATTCATAAATAGTTTACAATTTGTGTCCCTCCCTACAAGTATATTTTGCCGTTGGGTAGAATACAGAGATGAGACTCATCGTGCATGTATGTATGTTATTGTATGTCAATATATATGTCAATCAGCTATCAACCTGTTTACTTTCAAGAAGAATCTACAACACCATTAATTAACTTTAAACATTCGATTTTTGAAGTATAACTACAACCAGAATATAAATATTGAGATAGACAGCTTTATAGAAGATCGTGTTTAGTCTTGCGTGGTTTGCATGTTTGCTGGACGACAGCAGCACACATGTGTTTAGCTGCGCTTACGTGATTTATTCTTCATTTTCACAATGATGTATGTTGCGATGCGACCCTGGCCTCGATCATTTATTTCATTTAAATTGGCACACGAAAGCTCCTAATCTCTCTCGATCTGTCTTCAACAGTAAATCAGTTTTCTCATGAATTCAGACGTTACACTCTCTTGTCGAAGATTTGTTCGTTCGTGTGTGCAACGCTTCATTTCAAACTGCATCTGTCATGTGCATTTCGATTTCAAGTTCATGGCCTTTATGCAACATGTAGCGAACTAAAATGAATACCGGCATTAACATGTAATTACCGTCTGCTTTGCTAACCATTAGTGCTCAGTATGGACAGGCAATTGACAAATATTTAATCCCCAAAATGTGCGCTTACATTATTCATTCAACATGCATGGGCATTGGGGATGGCGATATTTAACTTGTTTCGGAAACTGACACAATTGAATGCGAGGTTTAATTAGGTTCTCGGTTCAGATTCAGATACGTGGACGCATTCAATTTTATATACGTTTTATGAATGGCTCAAGTTCATTGCATTTTCTTTCTAAACTGCTACTCTGGACGTCACGTATGCTGAGTGCTGACAATTGGCTGAGCTTCCGATTCCGAGAATCTTCGATGTTTGCAAGGATTAAGGAACTTTGCGTTTCACAGAATTACATCCGTATTATTACAAAAAAAATTGTAAAAGGCAATAACTTACTTGTTAGATAAAAGGATAAATTATAAACTGTTGTAAACTACGAAGGAAAATGGCAGCTGCGTCGTTAAAGCTTAAATTTCATTTCCATATATAGTCGGCATCTGCACACTTGATGCTACTCTTTCATCTTTATGGAATACGATGAATGTGCAAGATTTAATGTAGCAACTTAAGCACGAGATGCTACTTAAGTGTGTCTCGTCGATGTGGTAGGAAGCCAATGACGCAAGTCCTGAATTACATATTGCTCAATCCAGTGTACAAATAGGATATCGCATCACTTTTAAATAGGGCAACGGGGATCCAATAACAATTAATAGGTCTGCAAATGAGTTGAGTTCAAAATCGAAACTGTGGCCTAATATTGCAACCGATGGAGATATTTTTATGCTTAATGCTTTATACAGGTTTGACGACGGTAGTCATTCTAAATTTTATCAGCATTTGTGTTACACAAGAAAACTTCGAATTTCTCTGTGATGATGATGCCCTTTCTTCTTCGTAGAATCCACTTTTTTAGCTTCAATAATACACGAAAGTTTTCCTTTGACTCGTGACCTGGTCTGAGAGAATAGAAAAAGGTAAACTTATTAATAATATGACCTCTATCTGTTGAGGAACTTGGAACGAGCAAGCTCACAAAAAAATCGACATTACTGTCCTTTCATTAAGTCTAGGAAGAGAAAATGTAATAGCTATAATCTGTCAACAACACACAATAATACGAGAGTAAATTGCGGAAAGAAAAAACTTGTATACGACTTAAAAAATTTATGATATCTCCTTTGCAGATCAGTGTAACTCACATAAACTGCGGCATATGTGCACGGATATTTTGTGCGAGTAACTGTAGATAAGAAAGGTACATCAAAAATGACTGCATGGACATACACACGAATCGCTATGATGCAATCTTGTAGAAAAGCATAAAGCCTAGGCGTTATAAGTTGTATTGGCTCCATTGTAGTTCCATTAAGTTGATAGGCACACAAAATATGTACATTTATGTGTGCAGAATGATTCCGAGATTATTTGAGTCACGCTCCAAAGTAGATTTATGGACGTTAGCAAGTTCTCTAACTCGTACCTTCCTTTACTCTTCTGTCGATGTCGACCCTCATGTCGATTTCATCCCATTATCATAAAACGAAATGTCAGCATTGCTGGCCATTTGTGGGGCGATTGTTTCTCCCTCAATTTTTATATAGTCCACAAATTATTTCAAGTCCGCATGTAGTACTGAACAGGAATTAGCTCTCGAGCATTCGCATGGAAAAAAGGAAGCGATGTAAGTAACCATGTTGTCCAATTGATTTATAGATTCAGTTAGATTTTTTTTAACTCGACGACAGTTCTATCCCACATCAATATGTTTAGTGTCATTCTTTGAGAAATTGAGATGGACTTGAATTTTGGAAATTAAGAAAAGAAATCGATGATCGGCCACAAATATTTAAGGCAGTTTACTCAGCTGCATCATAGGAACTTGATCTTTCACTTGAAACCGTAAAAAATAAGTGCTAATAAGAATAAATATTTAAGAGATATCTTGTTTGTTGGCGAGTTTTAAACTCCCTTACAAATTGAATTTCAATCTACGCAAGACCAACTCATGTCCTTGTCTGATGCTATTGGCTTTTCTTTTGTGTTTTGAAAAGAGTCTTTTGGTCGTGAACATTATCAACTATCAACATGTTGATCTTAATGTTGTTGAGGAGATTAATTTTGAGCAGTCGTCGTTTGAACCATGAGTTTCCAGAGAGTTTACAGCTTTCTAATGTAAACAATCGCGAATAAGTATATTAACGGATAGCATCTCATTATTCTAATGTAATTCATTAAACGCAGATAGGAGACATGGCAGGAAAATGACACTTGATCTAGATTATCTTCGCACTACGGTCCACTTTTTCAATTACGAGTGCACGTTAAAAGTGTATATGCTTAACATCATCTCTCGCCTCTTTCACTAAACAAAGGCATTATGCAAGTGAGCGGAGAACGATGATGCTTTTCTACCCAGTTACACTTACCAATCCAGTTATCATACAATGTTCCTATAGTAATGCTGATAATCTGTTGTAATTGGATAATCTCTGGGATGCACATAGTGACTCGGCAACAATAAGGTCTTTATAATTAATGTGATCTATGTATTGCCACTCGACTTCACATTACTTCAAATGTTTAAATATACAATTGTATGTCACACTGTACTGTATTATGGTATACATTTTAAGACAATTAAAACATGTTCATATTTATGTTATGCATTTTTCCTGATTTTTTTTGGTAAGTAAATATACGGGCAGTTAGAATACAATAATGAATAAGCCCAAGCTATTCGAATCCATGGGTTTTAAAGGGGAGGTTGAGGTTAACGTTTGCAATCTTTAAAACCCCTCCTCCTCCACCTGTATTTGTATCGCCCATAGCCGCTTACTATACATCAGTTATCACATTTTCATACATTTTCAAGCTCAAGCTTCAACTGTATAATCTGAATAAGAGGATTATCATCGCTTTGTGTGTATCCTTTGTGCGAGTACATCCAACTTTATCACAGTCAAATGAAAGGAGTCGATATGTGCATGAACGTATGTATATGTGTAAGGCGTAAGGGCATTCTCGTAAAGCTATCTATCGTCAGATTAGAATCTTCGTCAATACTATTATCAGAGCACCTCCTTGCAGCTGATAGACGCAATCTTGGACACTGTCATCCACCGCAAAGTGAAGTGATCATTGACCACGATGCAAGAAGTTTGACTCATATAACAGAGGAGGTACATACATCAGATTGACAAACATTAGTATGCACGTAAATACAACACACGATGAACGCGTAGGACCTTCACTTTTAAAAGAGCGATGAGAACAAATCAGTTGTGTTCAGTTATTCTTAAGAGTCTGACCACAAAACATCTCTTGAATTTCATAATGAGACTGAAACACTGATTGAATGAAACAATATACCGTTTCCTCGCTTTGCTGTAACAATTAAATTTACTGTCACAGGGAAAAATTCCCAGGATTAAATTGTGTGCTGGGTGAAATTTTTTGACAAAAGTTCAAACGTATAAAGATAAATGCCATACATTCCCGTTCACTTGGCGTCTCAGTTGGAGTACTCAATACTTTGAGAAGGCGAACATTTTCAAGTGTATCAATAGAGTACCTGAATTTTCAAATAAATATCGTGGAAGCAAAAGCCACTGAGCCATACTAAAGAAAGTATACGGACCACCAACGGAAGTCTTCTTAAACTCTCAAAAATAATGTTCTCCGATTATCGATAAGCCGTAAGTTATGCAAATTGACAGGACAAAGTGAGCTGAATTTATACTCGACCACAAAGAAATGGTAATGAGAAGTGACTTTTGAGAGCATCATCGTTTGCTACACTTGTTGAAATAGCTGCAATAATCCATGCGTGCATTGTTTCTTCTCCACGAAGACATATAACTGTTCAATCCAGTCAGTTTTATATACGGGAAGAACGCTCAAGAGTCAAACAAAGCAACAGTAAAATACTATCTTCGGAAAGAGCCATAAAGAAGAGTAAAGCAGCGAGGAGCTTTAAGGTGGAAGCACTTGTTCAGTGACAAATGTAACATGAAACCGTCTTCTCTCTGAAAGAATACTTTTTAGCATGATCCTCCACATCAACTTTTTGTCTTAGAACAAGAAGACAGCGTTTTTTTCGCCTAACGCACTGTTTAATCTCCTACTACACATTTGACTTTAGAGGAGTTTTACGGTTCGTCCTAACTTTGTAAAACTCTGTTCGCAAGAAGATCGTCGTTCTAAAAAGGTGTCTATGTTACCGTGGTGCGGCGGCGGCTGCATTTTAATGCTCAGAGAGACCACTACCGCCTCTTAATAACTCGTATATGTAAATTGTGCATCTGTGTGTAAGTTTTGTGTGTTTCATCCACTCTTGGTGTGGTTGGTAAATCGTTTGACGTACTTAAATTACATGAAGTCAGCGTCGTTTTGTCATGTTTAACTCTCGCCGTGCCTTCTTTCTCTCTCGTTTTTTTGACTGAGCTACAAGCTTTTTACCACGAATGTAATATTATGTGCATCCACATGCACTGATACATATTACATTATGCCCTTTGTTTGCCTGGCTCTCTTGTCATCGCACAAATAGCAAAGACGCTCTGAGCAGTAAGCACCTAACCCAACAACAGTGTTTTATTCGACGACCACCACTGACTACAATAGTAACAGTAGTCGTTTCAGTCGTTTTTCTTTCAGTCAGCGCAATTCAACAAGTAGTCATATCTACTAGCACTCTGGTAATGAGGAGAATATAATAGGTTCACACATCTTTTCAGATAACAAAATAAATAGTCATATTATCAGGACAGAGCGATTTTAGTTCCGTTTGAGGTCTTGTCGGCGATAACCACACTGTTTTCAACACAATATATATTTTTATATATTTTTTAAAAAAAGTGCTGTGAAAAAATAATATTTGGATAATATCTCAAATGAGTTTCTCTTTCTTCTTGGGCTGATTCGAAGAAAGACATATAAACATACTAATTGTACTTGTACATGGATTTAAGAATTCGTAAGAAAAGTAAACTTGGTCCTATTGTGTTGCGGAACTCATGTGCTTACGTCACTCTACTCTGAGTTCCGCCTTATTAACAATTTCTTCGTGTTGTATGCGAACAATTACAAAGTTTGTCGTTGACGACGGCGACACAATTCGGTGTGAAATTTCTCTTCGATTTCACACCATCATAGGCTGCATTGTTTCAAGCGTGAAAGTAGATCAGTAACCTACTCAGCGTAATCCAGACCAGACGTACTATAGTGCCTTCACTTCTGCGAAATTACTCAAGGAACTAGTACCTCTCCATCCATAAGGTTGAGAAACCAATCTAGTTTTTATTGCGAACTTAAATTATCCTGTCGACAGCGTAGAGAAAAGAAAATGTTGTGCGAAGAATCTCCCAAGATGGAAACCGCCGTCTCGGTGCGAACTCCACTTCCGATGTGGGCTGCGAAGAAGAATCTCCAGGAAACGTTGGCTCACGCGGAGAAGCTTGCAAAAGAAGGGAAGCCTCCGTACACGCCACCGAAACAGATACTGCAGTATCTTGTAAGGTAAACTAAATTCGATTAAGCCGGTTGGATTCGTCAACTGTCTACCATATGTAATCATTATATGGTTTTATATTTATATGAACTTATTTCCCACGAATGCAAAAGGCCTCATCCACCTATGCGCTAATTAACTCCATTTCATTTCACCATTGCGTCATGTGGCTCGTAACCTCATGAATCCTATTAATGGCACACTTTCGTGTTAACAAGTAGTTGCTTGGCTGTCAACATGAATATTCTATCCGTCATGTTTTATGAAGTTCTCAAGAGTGATTATTGAAATCGCAAAGTAAGTCTATTTGGTTTGGTTGTGCGCATGCGTGCTTGTCTGTCTAGTCACCATATTTCTTTGTATTTGCTAACTTCCTTCGTATCTTCTGCGAATTAAATGACAATGGGGCATACAGGATGTAGATGTCATATATTTGAGATGGGATACTCATTTTCTGAGCAAACCTTCTGGGAAACCGTGAGACAGGTGAAAGTTTAAATGTGAGTATTATGCTGAGATTGAGGGTTGTTAGAGCTTTCATATCGGGTATTTTCATATCTCATATTTCATGTGTTTTAGTCAATCTCCCGAGGGAAGTCTGGGAATCAAAATGAACTTGAGGACATGTACAAACGTACTTGCAAACTACTGAAGATTTGTGTTAGTTTATGGTTTAATTTTTGGATATTGGAGAGGGATTTAGATCAAATAGATTTATGCTTGTTCCAACAATACTTTCCTTCCGATGCTTAACCACACCTGGTGTGGTCACCAGTTTATTTAACGAACCTGAGGCGACAGCATGATGGGCGAGAGGTAATAATAATGCATAACAAGAATAATGATTGTTTTTTGCGAATTGCTTTGAGAATATGCATTACAGTAAGCGTACACAATGCACTCACTCCCCGCAGCAGTATTATTGTTGTGTGCAGCGCGAGTGCAGCGCAAAGGAAAAAGGGCCGCGGCCGGTTTTGCTTGCTGTTCGCAACATTTATTATTAGTAGTCCTTGAACTCTACAATCTACAATTACTATTTCCGTGTGGTATAATAAGCTTTCAATGTGTTTCATCACACTTTGTTTCCTATTTCCCTCTGGTATATAATTAGTCCGAAAGTGTGCAAAACGCACACTATGATGACCAAGCATGATCACTAAAATAATTTAGAGTTATAATTTAATGCGTTTAGCGGAAATATATATCAGGATGCAATTTTCATAAATTTCATATACGACGAATGAATGTTAAACCTGTGGTAAAAAAGGCAATTACATAAATCGAGCAGCTAGTTAGAAGAACATTTCAGTCAGTAGAAAATTGGTGAATAACATTCGTTTCCTCATAAGCCCATTCATACTTGTACACAAATACTTGATGTTCACTTTGTTGCCATTGCGATTTGAGATTACAAATTAACAGCAGATTTCACCGCACACGGATTTTTATTTTAAGCTAGGTCATGGCTTGTGTTGTCAATTCCAATTTGCATGTAAGAGATGTTGTGAGTTTTCTCATCTTTTTCTCAATAAATTTAAATACGTTGTCACAACTTTTGTTCAAGCGTTCAAATTTAAATGTTCATATAACGTTTAGATATTATATAGTCCGCCGAACAGTGTTGTGTTGTTACTAACCTAAGGCTGAGATGAAGCAATGCATGCAAAAAAGTATAAAAAATGGTCAGTCCACATGTACTGAAGTTGGTAGGGAGTGATCACGGTTGAAATCATGTACAGCCGAGAGTAGGGAAAATCAGCATTAAGCAAGAGCAACGCCCTTGAAGATATCGAACACACAATTTCAATGAAGTTTGTTCCGTTTCACTCAAAATCAGTTCTACATTTGCACTGCTCGAGGCACAGGCAGCCGTAACCTGACATGCTTCTACAAAGTCGCTAGCGACTTGTACCACCATCTTCATATCAAAATGATAAATATACCTAAATACATACTTGCTCCAGATGCGAATTCGACATTCCAGGTTTTTTTTTGCGTAGGACATGCAACGGAAAGGAAAATGCATTCATGTCACAACTCCAAACTTGATTTACGATCTGCTGTAATATTGGCTCCTGCCTCTCAGTCAGCTCATTGTCAAATTTATTCATATCTTACGTTAGACCACAAATTAAACGGAAAATTATAGTATATTGACTTAATTGCATTTTAATACGGTCTTTGGAGAATTTTACAAAATGTCCAAATCATTGAACAGTGCAGTACAAGTCTATGATTTGAATCAGTGATTCAATCCATGAAAGAAAGAACATTTTATCAGCATGCAAATAAGATTAGCCTACAAGAGGAGAGGATGTTGCAATTTGTGCTCCCACTTGCTCTCTACTCCAGTCGCGGCCCAGAGTGGAGTTGAGTGAATACTAATTAATAGTGAATTTCTGTTACACCAACGAACACAGTTACAGCTATAAGTAATATTGTTTGCTAAAACTGTACACCAGAGCACTGGTGTACAGTTTTTGTGATTACATGTACTTGCTCGTCCAGTGTGTGTTCGGTGAGATCTAATTTGAATCGTCCACGAAATCGCTGGTCATACGTGAAAAGGTATGTTCTATAATCTGGAATACATGTCGATAAAATAAACACCATAATTTATTATGCATGCATGCAGTTGAAGCAAATGGACAAACTTTCCATAATAGTTTAAAAGTTTAGCTCAGCTTAACACAGTATTAATTTGCTTGTTGCTTTCACAGTAAGTAAACTCATGTATTATAGTCACCATTTACAAGCATGTCTATGGATGACCTTACTTTTTATTTGGTTTGGTTAAGCTTTAATCACGAATACCTGTAAATATAAAGATATTCTGAATGCAATTGTCATTTAAACAGCATAGTAAGTTAGCCTTGGTTGCAAACCGAAAACATCCACTATTTTATACTTATCGCCTAAATCGCCTGAGCTAACACGTGAAGAGATCTACAATTTCAGAAAATTTAATACAACCGCATTTAACACTGCCATCCATTTTTAGTATAACTATAAGCAATTTCTGAGAATGACGAATTCTGCGGAAGAAATTCGCAAACTCTATCTACGGACCCACGTATATAATATTTACTGCAAATCAAGTAAACATGCGCTTTCCTACGATGCATAACTGGTCCTGGTCCAATAGTGCTCGTCCATGTTTGGAATCTATTCTCACAAAAGGGTTCAATTGAATTTCTCTTGCATTCTGCCGACTTATTGCCGGTTTTTTGCACAGATTCCGTAATCTACCTGAAATTATTGGTATTGGTGTATTCCAACCTGCATGCTGAAATTGGAATTGTGTAATATTAACATTAACATTAGTTTTGTAAAAGCTAGCGGGTACCGTACCGTGGTGAACTGGATTTTTTAGGGAATGAGATATTTAATGTATATATAATATAGAAAAATGTTCCATGGAATGAAAAACAAGAATGAATGGAGTTCCACTTGTTTGTGTACTCTACTCACGGCATGTTATGATGCCGTCTCTGTTTTTATGAGTCTGAATTGGAAAACTCTTGACTCTACAAAATAGCGATTCATCCGGCAGGTAAACTCGCTTGTTTATAGCCATATCAAATGATGTGGAGTCTTCCCTAATGTACCCATCATTCAACTTTGCATACAAATATCACCTTGAGGCATATGTACATTCAGTAGCCCAAACACCTCGGGTGTTATTTGTTTGTCTGCCTCGTGCAAAGCAAACAGATTGGCCGCGCTGTGCGCAGTTCCATGCTTGTTGGTCTTGTACATAAACAATCCACCAACACTATTAACATGTGCACAAGGTCAGGGCAATAACGTCTTGTTTTTCAAAACTAATGCAACCAACCAATGGTTTCAGTCAAAAGTTTCCACTTTCTAGCAATATGCCAAAAAAGATTGATAACTTTTTGTTGCCATGATATTCATATTTGTAATCTTTGTAACAGCAAGAGCTTTTCTTCATATCTACACTGTAAAAGTAAAAGTTCAGTTGTCGCATCTTTCGCCGATTACAGGCCTTGCTCAATTATATTATCCTTGGTTGTGTGAGAAAACTGGCACTGGTATACCCGAGAAAAGTTCACTCTTCTTTGAACCAGTGCCAATTAGGTTTTTCGGTGAGGGATATCGGGCATTTGATACTTTGTTTTGAGTTGGAAAAATGCATGTGATGTGATGATTCCAATCCGAAGATGTACAAGTAGACAATGCTCGGTGGTGAAGAAGAGGAGAATACTTGTGACTCTTGTCTAACATATTCACATTGGCATTATTATCATGTGTTTATATGCAAAACACATGCGCCCACATGGATTAGGTGATCTATATAACGAAACTGCCTCGTACCAGTACAACGCAATGCTAGGGAGATTGTGTTATTTGACAAAAGATGGTTTAAATTAAGTTTGTATCGAGAGGGCGACTATACATGACTTGGCTTTGTATATCCCATTGGGATTGGGATGATTCTTCGTGCAGCATCAATTGTGCACGTGTTACTCAGATCAGTCCTGTTTTTGGCTTCGCTTGACTTTCTCATAATGACTCTTGTTTGAGGCAGTCATTCTCGTCACTGCTCTTGTAGGACCGTGAACCTCATCAATGTCTCTGAATACAAACACTTATATATATACACTTACATACAAAAGAGTAATTAGTCTGTCACGAGTGAAACTCGTCTCGTCCATTCCAGCTTCACACAGCAGCAGTTTCGATTTGTGTGCATGGCGAATCTCAACTCGCGCAAGTATTCCGGTTTCTCGTTGTGTGCTAAAGTTTCAATTAATAAAGTAAAAGTTAGAATCTGAATAAGTCATTTGTATTACGGGCACTAATGATCAGAGTTAATGTTCGTGAGTACAATTCGTGGTATGTTTGCCGTCGTGTGGGTCGAATTTTGACATCACGTGTCACAACTTCAAACCTAAAAACTGAGTGAGTGATAATCATATTATTCATAAAAAACTGATCCAAAAGCTCCTAAAGTTGATTTGCAAAGGAAATATTGATTAGCGGTCAGTCGTCAGATTGATACTTGGCATAATTGGAACTGAAACATCGAATCAGTGTTTGAGACTTGCGAAACCTGACGAAACTCCGTCTAGTTGAGCATCGGTTAGCAGAATAGTGCAACAAAGAGGACAGTGAGCGCAAAAGCAAAATGAGAGTTGATTGGAGATTGACATCGCGTGTTCTCTCTCCTTGTTGGAGTGAACTTTTAAAAATAAACTGAAAATATATATAAAATATTTAAGATATATCGTTCGTAACGC
>JAQFZW010003620.1:0-12440 GCA_034687055.1 Heteromurus nitidus | reverse complement strand
CTGTTAACGATCTCTGAAAACTACTTCGTACATACGCCACTTGGGTTTGATGTACCTTTTTCCAATTTTCCATGCATGTCTAAAATATTTGCATAAATAGTCAAATAATTAAGGGAACTAATTTTTAAGTCGCCATCAAGTTACATTTAATCATTTGCTAAGCATATATGGTCATAAGTTAATACCTTTCGCTTTAATTTAATTTAAGTCGTTCGCTCACGTTGATGTCGCTGACTGCTCTGAATTGGTTGCTTTTGAAATCCGTTATTGACTTTGGGTTTATTGGACCTGGTATGCAAATGACTTCAGGTTATGAAATGAATATACGAAAACGAAGAGTGTGATGCGTTCTTCATTTTCATTTCGAATCGACATAAATAATCCTCATGTACGCTAACAGTCAAACGCGACGTAGAAATCAATTTGTTATCTTAATACCACACCGATAAGTAAGATTTAGCACCTGGGAGTGGATAGTGCAAGCAAAATTTACATAATTAAGTTTAAGAAGCCTTGTAGGTCAATTTATCTTATTTATTAAACATAAGCATTGAGTTACACTGCTTCGTTACCTTAATTGGAACACCCTGAAATCTGGTTGAGCACTTGAGCTCAAGCTGCAGTTATTCCTCATACTTAACCCAGGTCTCGAAGGAGGAAGACCTTCTTTCACCGTTCCTCGTCACTCACGTCCCTTTATGCCACTTTTTCTGTAGCGTTTTAACTTAACTTGGACACTTGATTGTTGACAACTTTGGCGAAACGAGTATTCAGTGTAATAACAAAAACTCGATTCAAATCCCTTGCTAATATTTACGTCAAAAATGGAGATTTATATTTTGGACAATGCTTGCTTCGAGAAGGCTTCCAGTTGGTCGTGCTCGGTTGAAGAAGGAATTGTTTTCACTGTGAAACAGCGCCAGAAATGCCATCAATACTGCTTAGCAATTGGGGATAAAAATTCGGTCGGAGAAGGTTATCTAAGAAGGCTTATCTCTGCTAGTGAGCAGAGTACAAGGTTATTTTTCTTACATTTCATTTACTTCCAAATAATAATTATTGCAGTGTTTTTTTAATTTGAAAATAATAATAATAATAAGTATATATTCAATATTATTCTTGGCAATTCTTGTTTTGAACAGGAACATCATTCTGAGGCTGAAAACGGATGCTGCTGCCAAATCAAATAAAGTGACCGTCCAACTTGGAGGATTTTTCACGGAGGAACAGAACAAAGGTCTTAGGTGCATTGATGAAGGTGGTGGTGTTGAGGTCCAAGTACGAGTTAGTCTCAGCATGACAAAGTATGCTCTGAGGGAGAACAAAATTCAGGTTCTGGAACGTGGGTTTATAAAGGGTGGTAAGAAACACAACTTGTTTATAGTTATAACTTATATCACATCCGCCAAAAAATGAATGAAATAAATATTTTTATAACAGTAGTAACATCTAACATATATATTCATGTATTTTTTCAATTCAGGTTTAATGGAGCTCTCATCAAATCCTCAATTGACTGGCATCAAGTTTCCTTCCTCAATTTTGGAAACTTGCTACTCGGATGGAAGGGCGGAGGAACATCGCCATTTCTACCTGAGTGGAACAGTGACAATTTCTTTGACTTGTGATTGTCACTTGCCATGCGGAAATAGCGTTCGCTCCAGTTCCGTTCCGAAGAAGATCTTCACCGATCAAATTCACAGTGACGTGGACATCATTTGCGAGGGTAAAGTTATCCGTTCTCACAAGGCTTTCCTTGCAGGTACTACGCCCAAACTAATTTTTACCTTACTTATGTTAACTACATTATCCTTGTTTCATAGACAGAGTTTTAATGATTTTCGGGACTTTTCTTTGTTATTCCGAACAGCTCAAAGCCCAGTGTTCGCTGCCATGTTTCTGAGTGGCATGCAAGAGCCTCAGACAAACAGTATTGAAATAGTAGACATCCCATACGCTGCCCTCCAAAAACTTGTCACATTCCTGTATGATGAAATTATTTGCGAAGGGATCAATCAATATCCAAAGTTGGCCGTCGACGTATTGGTGGCGAGCAATAAGTATCTCATTTCTGAGTTGGAAGAGAGAATGAAGGATATTATTTTAAATGAATCGGCGAATTGGTGTGACCTCGAAACTGCTCTACAACTTTACATCTTCACACGGAATTTGGATAGCTTTTCAGACTTGAAAATGAAGTCAGTCCAATTCATCAAGTCGTGAGTAATAAATAGCCGCTTTTATACTACTTGATTTGAAATTTTTGATAAAAAAAGAGTTTACCCTAAACCTTCTTTCTTCATTTCTAGGAAATCAGGAGAAATTCTCAATTCTGAAGGATTTAAAAATCTGTTCGCGGACAAGGAAAAGCACGAAGTGGGTTTGGAATTATTTTCGCTTTTGGCCTTTGTTCCAGTTTCCAATACTTCGGACGACGAGTCAGACAGTAGTTAGACTACGCGGGACCAGAATCGAAACTGACTTTCGCTCACTTCACGAAAATATATATGCATTTGATCAAGACCTTTCTCCCTAGTTAAGGTATTTTGATAAAATATTTTGTCTCGTGTCGGCAGAAACTCTGTGAATGAAATGATGTAATTTCGTATTCGTTTATCGTTGAGGTTGAAACTGTAGGATAATAGAATATGATGAGCGAAAAATGAAATGTACTCTGTCCTTTATTAAAATGTATTTGCAATTTGATATCACCCATGAATAATATTTTGGTGAATTCTTAATAATAAACAATAGAATTTGTTCCGTAAATCTGATTCGATTTCTAACTGTTCTAAAGTTCAGTGTCTCATTTATTATCTTGGTTTTCAGTTCGAATATGAATTCTGATTCATCCATGTCATCTTCAAATGTCTATGATTTGCTTCGACTTCTGTATAGTCTTTTAATTCGTGTAGTCCATCCGTGGAACATGCCAATATTTATGCTAGCCAAAATCACATAAAAGTATCCGCACAAATGCTCATAATGACACCTCTCGGAATGTCATCGGACGTTATAAATGTAGAAATATGTAAATCATTGGAATATTCACATTTGCATGAAGAAGTATCGAACCCCTATATGGTATACATATAGATGTTAGTTAACACATTTAAGCTGGTTATGGCGTAATGTGTATTATGCTGTCAGTCACGTACCTGAATAGCGTAATTTATTATGAAAGCTCTTTGTCAAAATGCGTATAAACATTTCGTCATGTTAGTTCATGATGCCTCATCTCCCTCAAAAAATCATTACATTCCCTTTCGAAGCTGCAAATATTTCTCATTGGTGCCCAAACTTCAAAGAGATATTTGATTCCGCTGAATTACTTACCGTTAATTTTGTGTTCTTGATTTGTGAATTTTCAATTAATTTTACTGCTCAATTTAATTTCCAAAAATTGCCGTCAAAGTTTCGGTTTACATTTTGGTGAGAGAAATGGAGATTTGCATTTTGGAAAAAGTGTGTGTCGAGAATTCCTCCACTTTGTTGTCCGATGCTAACCAAGGGACTGTGTTTACAATAAAACATGCTTGTGCTGATGCTAACAACTTCCGGGTTTCCGTCGGGAATGGGAATCTGTTAGTAGGATGTTATCGGGTGATGCTCATGGCTGCCAGCGGAAGGAGTACAAGGTTCAGTTAATATATATTCATTTTAAAACACAAAATTCTTTTGTTTTGTGTGAAATAATCTCTATCCTACTATTTTACATTTACAGTGACATAATTCTCCGTCTGAAGACTGACACTGCTGCAAGGTCGAATAAAGTGGATGTCGCAGTTGAAGGATTTTTTACTGAAAGGACCAACAGCAACCTATGGCTTTTGGGAGGAGCTCCGGTCAAGTTACGAGTAACCCTTGGGATGACTAAACTCATTATGAAGGAGGGCAAGGTGCAGATTCTCGAACGAGGATTTATCAACACTGGTAAAAAATAAATTAATATAAAATTCCTTGAGCTGTATATATGTATTTATCAATGCTATAAATTAATAAACACACAATTAAAACACAATAAATTAATTTATGTTTATTTATTAATAATTTTTCTCAGCTGAAATGACGCCTAAGCGTCCTCGAGTGACTGGACTAGATTTCCCAACCTCAATTTTGGAAACCCATTCCTACTCAGACGGAAGTTCTCGGACGCAACATCCTACGGAGAGTGGCACCATGAATCCTGCTGTCAGTCTCAGTGGAACATTGGCACTTTCTTTGATCTGCGACTTCAAATTTGGCCGTCATATACGAATAGAAACGGATGTGGATATTTTTTGCGATGGACAAATTCTCAAATGTCACAAGGCCGTTCTTGCTGGTGATGAAAAATGCTATAATTTATTTTTTATCTGTATAAACTTTTGCATGCCGTTGTGATGATGATATTGTGAATTTGAATTAGCTCAAAGCCCCGTGTTTATGAAGATGTTTCGACATGATGGCCAGACGAACAAAATTAAAATCGAAGATGTTCCAATGAACGCGATCGTGGCTCTCCGGGGATTCCTTTATGAAGGATTTATGAATGTTGAAATTGATGTGGATCCAAAGTTGGCAGTGGATGTGTTGCAAGCGAGTCAAAAATTTGAGGTTGTTGCTTTGGAAGGGAAAATCAAGGACCATATTTTATTCAAACCGGCCAGTTGGATGAACTTGGAAAGTGCTTTGCAACTTTACCTCATCAGTCGAAACTTGGCGAGTTGCTCAGCTCTGAAAGCGAAAGCGGTGAAGGTGATGAAGGAGTAAGTGGCAAATATTTTTTAAATACTTTTCGAGTCAGAGACAAATTTTGTGAGGAGTTTTTATTCTTAAACTTTTCCTTTTGTAGAAAATCTGGAGAAATCCCAAATTCAGAAGGCTTCAAGACTCTCTTCAAGGACAAGGAGAACGTCGAAATTGCTTTGGAATTGTGTGCGCTTGGATTTTCCTCATAAAGTTGGAGATATGAATCAGAATTAAAATTGAAAATGAATTTATTACTTTTGTTAATATTAGTTGGACACTTACGTCTGGAGTAGCTCCACATCTTCATAAATGAAATTGTATAATTAAGTGTTTAATGTATTAATTAAGTGTGGGTGGGTGCTTGAGAGCTGTCAGTAGTTTTTAGTTTTCGTTTTCGAGTTAATACGTAGACATCGAAATATTAATTTAGGTGTTATAATAGCAAAAAAATTAACGATTTTCGAATGGATTAAAGTAATTCTGTGCGATCTGTCTGTATCACTAAATTTAATTGGATTCTTGCGAAAATATCATCATTTCCCCGTGGGGTACAGGGTACATGATTTGTTCCTTACTACTTAATACGACAACAACAGTCTGCATGATGTATACACTGTCAACTATGAAAATCCATTATTGTTTGAGATCCACTAATCAAAAGGCCTTCAATTTTAAATAAAATCTCTAAATTTCTGCATTATTACGCAAATGAGATGACCAATTTCCTCTGACATAAGGGCATAATATGCATGAGCAAAAACTACGAAATGCTTTTCGTTTTTATTTCAAATCCGAATCCACATAAATCTAATAATGTTTCATGTTAGACGCTTGAAGCTAAAAGATCTAGGAGAGAGCTTATAAATACAAACTATTACTAAATTGTTTGGTGTAATCACATATGCAAGCATACTGATGATATAAGAATGCACATGACAAATTTACATAATTTAGCTTTGTAACTTGTGGGTCAAAAACCACAACATTCAACATTATCGCATTCACAACACTTCATAAAACGTGTACACTATCAAACCCATGGCATGTATTGGAATATGCAAATCAATATCAACAATTGACTTAAATTTAGTTGAGTTCTGACTTCGGCAGCAGAAATTAAATTCCTCATTCTTAGCCCAAGTCTCGAAGGACGTGGTCAGTCAAATCTTCATTATTTTTCCATTTTCTGAAGCATTGGAATTGAACACTAAATTTTTTGATTGAACTTCAACCACACAAATAATCTGAAAAAGTCGTCCCAGACCAAGATCCTCAAAGTTTTAATTTTTGCTTGGAAAAATGGAGATCCCCATTTTGGATCATGCTTTCTTCGAGCGTGCTTCGGATTGGTCGTCAGATGCCAACGATGGGATTGTGTTCACAATCCGACAACGGCGAGATGATCACAACTACCGGTTAGCAATTGGAAGTGGAAATCCAGAAGCAGGAGTTTATCTAAAGAGGTTAACCACTGCCAGTGAGAGGAGGACAACAGGGTTCGTGTCAAATATTCAAATGTGCATTTTAAAAGTACAATTCAGTTTATATTATTTGAAGTACTTTTGTTTTGTTTCTAACGCAGTGACATATTTCTCCAACTGAAGACGGACGCTGAAGCAACCTCGAACAAAGTGGACGTCCACATTGATGGCTTTTTTACGGACGACATAAATAAACATCTTTGGACTTTGGGGGTTGGGGTTGGAGTAATTATCAAATTGCGAGTTGCCCTTGGGATGACCCAGTTTTCCATGGCAGGGCACAAAATGCAGATACTCGAAAGAGGATTTATAAACAATGGTAAGATATTGCTCAATGTTTCATAGTTTCATGATAACTTTAAATTTAAATAACAACAATTTCGTAATAATAAATTATGTGTTGATTTAATTTTGTCCACAGATGACATGAGCCTCTCCCATCCTCAATTGACCGGTGTTGATTTCCCCACCTCAATTTTGGAGACTGGCTACTCAGCTCGAAGAGCTCGGGAACATCGCCATCTCTGCCTCAGTGGAACTTTGAGAATTGCATTAGTTTGCGATCACCACTTGCCCTGTCACACTTTGGTCAATTCCAAGAAGCTGGTCTTGGAAAAGGTGCTCACCGACATCGACCTGGTTTGTGGTGGAAAAATGGTAAAATGTCATAAGGCATTCTTAGCAGGTGACTTCAAGACATTTAAAAAAGTAATTTTGTTTTACACTTGCAAATTATTATGCAATAATTTTTGCTAATTGATGGTTAATATCTGAACAGGTCAAAGTCCAGTTTTTGCCGAGATGTTCAAAAATGAGATTCCTGAGGGAGGAAAAAGAACGATCGTAATCGACGATTGTACACCGGAAGCAGTGTCTGATGTTGTCGCATACATTTACGACGGAAGTGTTGGGGATAGAATTCAACGCCAGCCCAAACTCGCTGTGGATTTGCTCAAAGCAAGTCACAAGTATAAAATTACTCCTTTGGAGCAAAGGGTGGCGGACGTGATTCTAACCAAAGAGAATGATTGGTGCGATTTGGAAACAGCCTTGCAACTTTTTCTCTTCGTCAAAGATTTGAAGAATTTCGCCGAAATGAAAATTAAGGCGGTGGAGTTCATTAGGGCGTAAGTACATCTTTAATAACATCTTTATTTTTATTCAATTGAGAATCTTTTTTTTTTTTTTTGGATTGGAAAATAATTTTTTGTAATTATGTTTGGCCATTTTAGAAAACATGACGAAATGTTTCAATCGGAAGGACTCATCTCCCTATTCAAGGAAGATCACAAGGTTGCGCTGGAGTTGTTCGCGTTGGGGGTTTCCATCAAATCAACTGTGAAGGTCAGGGATGGATCGAAATTGTAAAATGGATACAATATGTGTTTAAGTATTAATGAACTGAACTTTGTCACGAAAACATGTTTTAGTACGCCGAACATTGTTTGATAATTGTCTTTAGTTTTAGTAGAAATTTGGTAGCTATTTTTGAACGCATTTTTGTTATAAGTGTACTACATCATGATATACTATATGAATTCTGTAATACCTCATGATTTCCTTGTAATAAAATAAAAAACTTATCCAACCATTTGACTTTTTTGCACTTGAAAATGCTGAAGGAAAATTCGGCGAAAGCTTGTGCTGTCTTTTAAAATAAAAATAAATTTTACCTCTTAATGCCCCAAAATGAGTCATTTAAATTATCCAACCATGTTTAGTTTCCGAATGAAATTTAATATTCAATTTTGATTTTAAATAGGGTGTCACCAATTTGTGCTTATTATGAAAGAAAGCATCCAGAGCACCGTGGTTGAATGCAATATTATTATTGTATTTAAATCAAACAAAAGAACAATGGATTCAACATAGAATATATATAACATGACTGAATTCAAAAATCACTCCATTCCATTTGTTTTTCTTCATTTGTGATTCTATTCTAGAATCAGCACGTCAATAGTTAGTTTGCATTTTTTTAGAGTTAAGTTTGCAAGTGACATCTGATAATGATTTAGTGATTACCTTGTGTAACTTTTCCGAACTTGGAACACCATAGGGCTATGCGTACATAATACAAGTGAAGTTTGAAGTTGAAGAATAAACTTTTCCCCAAGTTCTCGCCAACGTCA
The DNA here is from genome assembly GCA_034687055.1 of Heteromurus nitidus. NCBI lineage: Eukaryota > Metazoa > Arthropoda > Collembola > Entomobryomorpha > Entomobryidae > Heteromurus > Heteromurus nitidus. Next base: position 4,096 of record JAQFZW010003620.1, on the reverse strand, counting down.
TCATGATTCCACTTAAAATAACTGGATCTGCAAAATATATTGGATTGCAAGTCCTAATTTTCCTACTACAAGTCTTGGCAAGTTCAATGGAAATTACGAGTGGGATAGATGGAGACATCGCTATTGCCTCAATAATCAATGCGCCGGAGTTGTCCGAACTCATGAAGGATGATGCTGAGAGTGGGAGGACTTCCCAGGAACTGGCTAGAAATTCTTCAGATACGCCACAGCCCGAATTTATTCCTAAACTGATAGAAACAGCTCCACAAGACTTCGGCTCTCTGCACACTTTAGAAACACTAGTTTACTGGGCAAACAAAGAAGAGGAAATTTACAAAGTTTTGAAGGCGAGGCGGATTGAATTGAAGAAGGAAATCGATTTGATGAATTTGTAATTTTAATTCTTCTTCAAAGATGCGACATAATTTTTTTACAAAATTGGGGTTGCTTCATTAAATTTGACTGATATATGCTCTTAAATTTATGGTCAAAAAGGTACATGGAAGACTACAGAAAATCCTCTGGGAAAGCTCTTGAGAAAATGATTGTTCCTTCAAAAGATCCGCAAGATAGAGGCAAAGTAATTGGCTCAAGTGCGATTTTGTCCCATCTCATGACATTTCGTTATGCTACCATTGTTCGAGAGTTCAGATCATTATTGGAATCGAGGAAACGTGAGGATGTAACCGGTACAGTGTAATTTTATGCAAAAAATAAATTGTAAATATTTTTTTCTAATTTTCTCGAAAAGATATAATTTCCACTAACATTATATATTTTCTCTGAATATAGAATTAGACCCCGTGAACACAGTCCTAGAAATTAATAAGGGATTACTAGACGATCAAACTTTCTCTTATTTCCAACGTATTTTCGGTGACACTATTCAATATGATGATGGCCCTCTTATTAGACATCAGAAAAAATGGCCAAACTGGCAAGACAGTTACATTTCCCACACGGCGATATTGACCATGCATGAAATCTACGGCTTTTACCCAAGCCAAGTGAGAATTTATTTTATTTACTTCATAAATTTTTCACGAATACACAAATTAATTATGGATTTTCAAAATGTAGTTTAACAAAGGTTTTGAATTTGACACAAATGCTGGGGGTTCTCTCAAAGTCTTGCACTGCATTGAAATCAGAATGTTTGCACTTTCTCGAGGCAACTATTATTACATGGCGATCGAATAGTTGGAATTCGCAAGATTTCTCTTAAAATCCAAATCAAAACTTGACCCCGACGACTCTTTAGTTGTACCAGATTTCCTCATGAGTTTGTTGAAGGTATCGAATATAAACTTTTTAAAATATTTTATATATTCACTTTGTTCTGATTTGTGATCAATTTAAAATGATATATTTTATTTTTGCCAGCACAATGAATTCAAGATGAAGCTCATAGATAATTGGACAGATGAGGAGTATGACAATTACTTGAATGCTTACACAATGCCAACATTTCCAGGGCAGCGGCAATCAGAGCGGATCCGAGGACAGGTTTCTTACTTTAAACAATATTGGGAAGCTTATGGAAACCTGTCAGCTCCAAGGATGGCCAACTTTTTGACAATTTGTTCTGGGAAAAATTTTCAGGTTGGGGATTTTGATCATTGAAAAATTAGTGAAAATTGAAAAGATGAAATAATTTTTTTTTGTAGCCAGCGGAAATCAAGTCCAGACTGAAATGCTTTCTTGAAAGAAAGCGTCATCCTTATTTGATTCTAAATCCGGTGAAAGTGGAGCAGCTTTCAGAATATCCTTACATTGTGCAAATGTATGACGTTCTGGGAGAGAACACCATCAAAAGGTTCCATCAAGTTAGGGAGGAAGTGAAGTTATCCGGTGTTGGAACGAAACGCGACATCAAAGAAATCCTAAAATTTCGCACATCTGCCGGTCAGTCGGTGGAAGACTTGGAATTCAGGGAGAAAATTAATAAACGAAGTGAGCTCATTACGGGACTCGTTGTGAATGATTATGAAGAGGAAGTGCAATCTGTTGACTATGTTTATGGGAGGTATTATAGCCACCATTCGGATGTGTACAAGTTCAGGTCGGAGGAGGATGAAATTTATGAAACTGTGGCGCAGTATGGAAACCGGCTCGCCACCGTTTTGTACTATGTAAAAAATATGAAAACTTACTAAATTTATCTTTCATTTAAAAAAAATTCTGAAAAAATATTTGAAAATTTATTTTTCTGAAAAAATAATATATTGAAAATGTTCGCAGTTGGAAGAACCTGTGATGGGTGGGTTAACTCCATTTTGTAGTGTTGGAACGTACGCTGAAGTGAAGAAAGGATCTGCCGTGTTTTGGTATATGGATATTTCTAAATTTAGCTCGTTCTCATTAAATATACAACAGCTCCTTTCAATTTTAATTAACTTTAACTTTTTTTGTAGGATAAATATGTACCGGAACGGTACCGCAAGGGATGACGTGGATCATGGAGCGTGTCCAGTGATTCATGGACATAAAATCAGTAAGAGAGGTTTATTTGTTAAGTGGAAATTACTTATTGGATTTAGGTCCAGGATACAATTTTTTTATTATGCTTGTAGTTTTGAACCAATGGATTCGGCACCACGCAAACTTTCAAACATTCAAGTGTTCTTTGAATCAATTCGAGTGAAAAGTATATGTTTTGGAAGAAGTGGGACATATGGGACGCTGAACTTATATATTTGTTGTATAATACAATTATCATGTACATAGTTCGGATAAATATAGTCGTAGGAATAATTAACAAAGAATAATAAAACAATGGAATATGCTTCAGCTCTAAAACAAAGCTCATTTTATTCACTAAATTCCATTTGACAATCGATGTTGACAGCATTTTTCAGTTAGCAATCAGAGACATTAACTAAAATTTGCACATCAAAATGAGAACTTTGCAACATTTTATCATGCTTTTACAAATCTTTCAAATTTCATTGGCATTCAACGAAAAAGATTTAGACATTTCCTCCTTATCTATTGTAAGTATTGACACACTTCCTGAATTTATTGGCGAAGAAAGTGAAAGTGCATTCAGTGAATTTGCTCAAAATTCATCAGACACCTTAAAAGAATCCAAAATTATTCCTGAAACGGAGGAGCAGGCCATAAAGGACTTTGGCTCTCTTCACACTTTAGAAAAACTCGGCTACTGGGCAAATAAAGAGGAGGAGATTTACCAAGTTTTACGACAAAGGCGGATTGCAGTGAAAATGGAAATGGACTCGATAAACATGTAAGTATACAAATGACATAAAAATGTTCTCAAATTATTGGCTGAAATTTTTCGAATGTATTTTTTATGTTTTAAGCTATATGAAAGAGTACAGTGAGTCCTCTGGTAAAGCTCTAGATAACATGATTCTACCTTCAGAAGATTCTGAAATCAGAGGGAAAGTGATTGGTTCGAGTGCGATTCTGTCCCATCTCATGACATATCGATATGCTACAACTGTTCGACATTTAAGGTTATTATTGGAATCAAAGAAACATCTGGATGTACGAAGTACAGTTTATATTTATTAATCGTAAAACATAATTAATTTTTACTAAATTTATTTTGAAAGTGTAATGTAAAGTAAAAGTTTTAAAAAAATCTGTATTGAATCTAGACTCGTTAAAAAGTGTTCTTAAAATTGACAATGAATTCGACGATATAAATCATTCATTTTTCCAACGTGTCTTGGGCGAAAATGTGCAACATGAAGATAAACCTGACGACCGGAATTGGCCGCATTTGGAAGACCTCTACATATCACACACAGCCATACTAACCTCGCATGAGATCTACGGCTTTTACCCAAGTCAGGTGAGAAAATGTGCCAAATAAGGTTTAACTTACTACCTTCCTTGGAAATCATGTTTGGTTTATAGTTTTACAAAGGTTTAGAAATTGACACAACTTTTGGAGGTTCCCTCAAAGCTTTCCACTGCGCTGAGATCGGAGTGTTTGCTTTATCCCGTGGCAACTATTATATGGCGATAGAATGGCTGGAATTCGCTACAAATCTAATTGACTCGGAAAATGATGACTCCATCTCTGCTGATCTTGTAATGAATTTGTTAGATGTAGCTATCACAAAGG